>JACEIK010000528.1:381657-410688 GCA_018107945.1 Datura stramonium | reverse complement strand
AGCAGATGAGTGGAGTGACTTATTTTTGGCTGGTTTTGACCCGGGTAGGGGTATATAGATTGTTTGCTTTCTTGGCGCCATCCGACTTATGGGGGTTGGTCTTGGCTCTTTCTTGCTATATATATATGTATTTGCGTGCAATATATTAGTTAATAGACAGCAGGCCGCCGCGTCTACAGCTACGCTCCTGCCCTATCACAACATAGAAAGCCTAATTCATTTCATATCAGTTCTTACAAATTCAGTTATCTCCTGCTATTCGTAATTGCTAGTTATGTTATTTGTATTCAGTTGTATTTAGTTGCTTTGCATACTCAGTACCAGTGGTACTGACGCCCGTTGGGGCGCGGCATTACTTGCCTGCAGATACTCATAGACGAGGAGGCGATCCCTCGTGATTCCAGCCAAATATAGAGTCATCAGCTCCCGTCATCCGGAGCTTGATATTTAGAGGTGTAGTTCTTTTTCTTTTGTTGTATAGTATGGGTAGGTCGGGGCCCTATCCCGACCATTTTATCAGTACTCATAGAGGCTTGCAGATTGTATTTATTCATCTCCCTGTAGTTAGTTGTGCCGGTCGTGTGAGGCCATGCCTTTTGTTCTGTTGTTTAGCATTCTTGATTATGTTGGCCGTGTGGGGCCATGTTCTGATAGTAGTGGTGACCTTGTTGGTCACGTAGTTGTACAGTACTCGTTTATGTTGAGTCACAGATGACTAGACAGTATGTTGGCCTTGTCGTCCCGTATAGGTTCCCCTTTATCAGTATGTTTCTGGTTAGCTGAAGTTTATATGCAGGTGGTTATAGGCCCAGTCGGCCGGAGGCTGTATTTACAGTCGTTATATAGCCCATTGTTTCCAGAAATCTGAGATAGAGCTAGCCAGGCACCAGATGTGCTTAGGNGCAGGTACTCATAGACGAGGAGGCGATCCCTCGTGATTCCAGCCAGCTATAGAGTCATCAGCTCCTGTCATCTGGAGCCTGATATTCAGAGGTGTAGCTCATTTTCTTTTGTTATACAGTATGGGTAGGTCGGGGCCCTATCCCGATCATTTTTATAGGTATTCATAGAGGCTTGCAGATTGTATCTATTTATCTCCCTGTGGTCAGTTGAGCCGGTCGTCTGAGGCCGTGCATTTTTTTATAGTTGTTTAGCATTTCTGTTTATGTTGGCCGTGTGGGGCCATAGTGAGATAGTAGTGGTGACCTTGCCGGTCATGTAGTTATTCAGTATTCTCTAGGTTGAGTTTCAGATGACTAGACAGCATGGTGGCCTTGTAGGCCCACATAGGTTCCTTGTTTTGAGTATGTCTCTGGTTAGCTGTTATTACATATGCAGGTGGCTATAGGCCCAGTCGGCCGGAGGCTGTGTTTACAGCTGTTATATAGCCCATTGTTCTAGAAATCAGGAATAGAGCTAGCTAGGCACCGATTGTGCTTAGGCTTGCAGTTAGCGATCCCGAGGTCCTACTAGGGCACCGGAGTGCCGAGTCATACCCCCCAATGGGGCATGACAAACTTGGTATCAGAGCAGGTCGTGTCACAGGGTGTCTGCAAACCGTGCTAAGTAGAGTCTTGTCTATGGATGTGTTGTGCACCACATACTATAGGTAGAAGGCTGCAAGGCATGATAGGATGGTTACTCTTCTTTCTCATTTAGTCGTGCTATAGGCGGTGCAGTATAGGGTTGAATCACAAACTTATCATATTATTTGTCTACAGATAAGAGACGTGGCCAGCACCCTGCCACCAGCAGAAGATTGGAGACACAGCAGCAGGAGAAGGCACCAATAGGGTGCAGTTCCGATTAAGTCGGCCCAGATGCGAGGGGGCGATATATAGAGCTTCATCACGGCCCTCTCGGCGGTCCCCTCCCACATCGACCGTTGGGCACTACACACATGCCCGATAGCTCCTGTACCTTCACCGTCAGATCGGAAGTTCGTAGCGCTGTAGTTATGTTGGCACAAATGATGGCCACAGGCGCGATCGGTGCCACAGCAACGGCGAGCCTTCGGGGTAGGTCGGGGCGGTTCCGGGGTCGGGGAGTTTTTGGCATTGGGTCCCCACGGTTCATAGGGTCGGGTGGGAAGAGGACCCCAGGACTTTAGATCAGATGCAGAGAATTTTCAGGTTATGCATGTGACCCCTACAGAATTAGTTGAGATAGTATTTCGATTGCGGGACATAAGGCGTATTATGAGGTAAAGGGATTTGGGAAAGGTCTCGAGGAGAGATGTTGCCCCTTGATCTGGTCCGGCTTCTCGGAGGCCTTCTAGACCGTTACTTGCCATGGGAGATCCGACAGGCGGATGGATCCAGTTTGCATTTAGAGCTAGGGGCCGAGGAGCGTACGAGAATACGCTTTACAGTTTGACTCCTGGCTATGCTCCGGCCTTTGTCGATACTATGCCGTCTAGAGTTCACAGATTTATTTAGGTCTGAACCCAGAAAATATTGAGAAGCATGCATGGCTACGTTACGAGGATATGGATATTGCACGGATATAGGCCTTTGCTCAGACTGCGGGCTGAACCCAGCGGCAGAGGGCGTAGACGAGGCCGAATCGAGGCGAGGCGCGGGCGAGATCGGATGATATGCGAGAGGAGGTTGAAGAGGACCCGGGCCCGATTATCAGACAGACCCCCTAGACCCCACCTCCACCACGGCGGCGGCGGCAGGTAGATTTTCTCATCGAGGGCGGTCGGAGTGCAGTGGCGGTTCTCGAGCAGTAGATTCCCCGCAGCGAGAGAAGGGAGAGTGAAGCTGATTTACACCCCCACCCTGCCCTAATTACAGCAGGCCTCACACCCAGACATAAGCTATGGCTTCTCGGGGGTGTTATATTTGCGGGCGGGAGGGCATCAGATGAAGATTGTCCGGCTAGGGAGCAAGAGAGCATAGATAGTCGGGACAGGGGATCCGCGGGGCCATGAGCTCTAGCGGCCTCGGCGGGCGTAGGCCCTCGAGGTTCAGCGAGTAGAGGCCGAGGTAGATCAGAACCTCCAGGTTCAGGTACGGGACCAGCCGTACTTATGCACTACGGGGGCGTAGGACTTGACGTCTCCAGATGTAACAGGTATGATGAACATTTGATCTCATCCTTCTTATGTGATAGATCCAGGATCCAATTTGTCATATATTACCCCAATTGTGGCACGAAAGTTTAATGTCTCACGAGTTGTCTGATAGCCCTTACCCCGTATCCACCCCCGTCGTTGACTCAATTATAGCTAGCAAAATTTACCAAGGTGTACGGTAGGGATTGCTGACCATGAACTACAGTAGATCTGGTAAATTGAAATGATTGATTTTGATGCCATAATGGGTATGTATTGGTTAGTGCCGTGCTATGCCAATGTAGAATGTTGGACCAAGACGGTCGATTCCACTTTCGGGGAGCGATGCGAGAGTGGAGAGGCAACACGGCTACGCCAAAAGAGTAAGTTTATTTCCTACCTTCAGGCGAGGAAATTGATAACTAAGGGATGTATTTACCACCTAGTCGGGGTTCAGGATGTTCGGGTAGGGTCTCAGACACTCTAGTACATTCGGTAGTGAACGAATTACGATGTATTTCCAAATGAGTTACAGTATTCCCAAGAAAGGAAATAGATTTTCTATGCGATTTACAACACCAGGCACTCAGCCCATACCAATTCCTCCATATCGTATGGCTCTGCAGAACTCGAGAGTTAAAGGAGCGAGTTGAAATTTGCTAGATAAAGGTTTCAACAGGCCCAACATCTCTCAATGGGGTGCTCTAGTATTGTTCGTGTGGAAGAAAGATGGCTCGCTCAGTATGTGTATAGATTATCGCGGTTGAATAAAGAGATTACAGTAAAGAATAAGTATCCGCTTCCCAGGAATGATGACTTGTTTGATCAGTTACAAGGGCTGATCTTCTCCAAGATTGACTTGCGATGGGATATCATCGGGTTTGAGTACGTAGAAAGAGACATTCCTAAAAACGAGGCGTTCGGGACCCGATATGGCACTTTGAATTTTTAGTTATGTCCTTTGGGTATGACAAATGCCCCAGCAATATTTACGGACTTGATGAATAGTATTTTCGACCATACGGACACAAATTCTGCTTAGTAGTGTTTATTGATGATATTGGTGTATTCTCGCTGCGAAACGGATCACCGAGGCTCATTTACGGACGGTCTCCGGACTCGGGGACCGTCAGTTACCCATGCTAGGATTCTCCAAGTGTGAATTCTGGCTGAACTCAGTAGCCTTGGGGGCATTTGTGTCAGATGCTGGTATACAAGTTGACACGCGAGAAAATAGCGAGTAGTTAAAACATGGCTAAGCCTACCACTCAGACCGAAGTCAGCGGTTTTAAGGGTTAGCGGGATATTACGGGAGATTTGTTGAAGGGTTCTCTACCAACTTGGCACCTCGGCCAAATTGACGCAGAGCGGCAAAGTTTGGTGGACAGAGGCATGCGGCGAGCTTCGGGAACTGAAAGACGGATTAACCTCCGCCCTAGTGTGCCGGAAGGTACGAAGGTTATTCAGTATATTGCGATGCATCAGACGTTGGAGTTGGGTTGTGTGTTGATGCAGCATGGTAAGGTGATTGCATATGCTTCTAGACAGGCGGGAAGCACGAACAGAATTACCTACCCGACTGGAAGGTTGCTTAGCTGTGATCCACGCCTTAAAAGATTTGGAGACATTACTTGTATGGCGTTCATGTTGATATTTTTCACAGATCACCAAAAACTCCTACAGTATATCTTCACCTAGAGGGAGTTGAAATGCAACGGCAAGCGTCGGCGGTTTGGAGTTGATAAAGACTATGATGTGGATATTCTGTATCATCGGGAAAAGCCAATGTTGTAGCGAGATGCTCTCAGCCGTAAGTCCATGGGAAGTTTGGCGTATTGTAGCCCGAGCAGCGGAGTTGGTCCAGGAGATACATTAGTTAGCTGACCTAGGCGTGGGTGTAGCGGCAGAGGACAACGGAGCGGTAATTCAGAACACCTTGTATCATCAGTATTAGTTGTGGAAGTAAAATAACGGCACTATGAAGATCTGACACGATCTAGCTTAAGGACAGTATTCCGCAGGGAAGCGCCCGATTTCGGATAGCGGAAGGATGGAGTCTTGCGTTGTAAAGGCTGCCTGTGTTCCGAATGTTTCGGGGCTCGCCGCGGATTATGAATGAGTACATTACGCCCGCTATTCTCTTCACTTTGACACGGCAATGTACCGTGATGTCAAAAAACTGTTGGTGGCCAGGTATGAAAGAGAAATTGCCGGGTGTAGCCCGGTGTCCTAATTGCCAACGGGTGAAAGCGAGAACACACGAGAAACCAGGCGGGTTAACTCGGGACATAGGCGTGCCTCTACGGAAATGGAAAGCAGTGAATATGGATTTTGTAGGTTTACCCCGTACCGGTTTCATGGAGCACGATTCTATATGGGTGATAGTTGTGATTGACAAAATCAGCTCATTTCTGCCCGGTAAAGCTACTTTCTCAGCCGAAGATTATGCCGGAGTATATCGAGAGAAATAGTTGGAGTGCAGTGCCATTATCTATTATCTCTGACAGAGGAGCACAATTTACAGCTAGATTTTGGCAGTCGTTTCAGAAGTGCAGGAACGCGGGTGGTGAAACCGCAGTATTCACCCTCGGAGACAGATGGACAAGCGAGCAGCACTATTCGGGCGCTGAGGACATGCTGCGGGCGTGTGTGCTAGATTTCTGAGGTAGCTGGGACGAGCATTTGCCGTTAATCAAGTTTTCTTATATGTGCGCTATCACTCAATATCTAGATGAAAAGCACTGAGAGGGCATTATGTGGGCGTGCAGATTGCAGTTGGCTGGTTTGAAGTGGAAGTCGGCGGTGGGCCGAGACATTGTTGTATTGAGAGGAAAAGAGTAAAGCTTATCAGAGAATGCCTACTGACTGCAGAGCCGGAGGCTCGTATGCGATGTGCGGAGAGACACGGAATTCGAGGTAAACGGCCAGGTATTTCTTAAAAGTATCACCGATGAAAAGGAGTGATGAGATTGATAAGAAAGGTAAGCTCAGTCCAAGATTTGTTAAGTCGTATCAGATTTGTCGAAGGATAGGCCAGTGGCATGTAGAGCCCGCAAGTATGCGAGGTCGTGCAAGTAATATAGTGGCTCTTTTTAGAGAATGTCGAACCACGAGTGGACCCATTCCTCTAACTATCCATTTCTAGTGTAGTCTTAAATATCTAAAGTGTTGAGTTGCCAGACATTTTCGTTTAAGAATTCAATTAAGTTTGGGTCAACGAAATATTCTGAAAGTGCTCTAGGGTAACATAGGGTTAAAACCAATTAATCATGCGATATCCCCAGATTTGCAATGGAATAAGTATAGGACTATCAATTGTTATTTCACATAACTGGAATTGCATGTTCATGGTCTTTCGAGCCTCTTAACACGGCAATCTAGCCTCCTGCATCATTGAACGAGGTTAAAATTTTCTAGTCGCGGGCAATCAATTATGTTGTGGTTTCACGGGGAAACGATTAGGGACTTTACATGCGTCTAACCATTTAACTCAACTTAGCCGCACAACTGCTTCTTCAGTGGTGATGTGACATCCCAAATTGGTCTTTAATAACCCCCGTGTGTCAACCAAGCAAGGTGTTAGGTATATTTCTATCCAAACACGGAACCCCTCCCGAGAATACTTCATGCTCCACACATTCTCATGTCACGACCTAGGTAATGCCTTCTCAAGCTATTTCCCAAGCTAACAAATATGCTTTTATGGTGATCAATCATTAAAACAACCAACAAATCAGAATGCAAGAGCCGAAAACAACAATCAATAACTCAGTTCCAAAACAATATCCTTAGAATTCAATCACAATTCATGGCTTCAACCTAGAGAAGGGTTCTTGCCATTTCATGTTAAACAAACTAACGTTAATCTACTCCTAATCTACTTTAATCTACTCCTAACTACATACTTACATGAGATTGGTAGATGAGAAGGGAATTTGATAAACCTAGATGAGTTCTCCCACTTCTCCCTTCTCTCCGTTACGGTTTCCCAGAAATAAAATGTTGACCCTTGGAAAATGAGCTAAGGGTCCTATTTGCAGT
Organism: Datura stramonium; assembly: GCA_018107945.1. Taxonomy (NCBI): domain Eukaryota; kingdom Viridiplantae; phylum Streptophyta; class Magnoliopsida; order Solanales; family Solanaceae; genus Datura; species Datura stramonium. Next base: position 403,589 of record JACEIK010000528.1, on the reverse strand, counting down.
AAATGGAGAACGTGCATGGTGGCCTGTCGTGGAACGGCTCCATGTCACGGAGTGTATCATGGGCACTGCCTCCGTGAGCACGGAGGCATCACGAAAGCTCACTGAAATCCAACCGAAAATCGGCCTCGGCAGCATCTTGCCGCGATGGCAACGTGGCCGCGCTGCTTGGGCAGCGCGTCACACACCTTTGGTCGCGGAGCCACCCTGCCCGTGGCACGCTGCCAACGTGCAGGGGGCTGTCTGGGCAGCCTGCCCGCCGTGGCATGTGGCCGACGCGCAGGTGGTCTGTTTGGGCCTCCTCTTTGCCGGCGTTCCCGTGTTTATTCCGTCTCCAAGCCCTTCCATCACTCAACTCATGAATTAGCTCCTCAAAAGTCATCAAAAACCTACAAAACAAAGGCTAATCATCTTGGATTGCTTCATATCTTCACTTTTATATAAAATCACATGAAAATGTATCAAATAGCTTAGACAACACGACCAATTTAAGCTATAAAAGCGTATCAGGACCTATTATTTCGTGATCACAGCTACACTTAAAGCCTTGTTAAATATTCTCGAACAACCTTCTACATAACATGCATATGGAGAGTCCCACATAACTAATTTAGCAAGTTAATTCAAGCTACGGCTATAATGATTACGTAAAATACAAGGTTAAAAAATAGGAGCATGCTATGAAATGCAACTATGTTAAGACTTCTTAACCTCCAAGAATCGACTCTCAATCTTAGCAAACTCATGTCAATCAACTGATTAAGAAATCCCACATGAATTTTATCCTTCATTAAACATGTGCCCTCACGGAAAGAGAGTTGCAATCACACGCAAAAACAATTTTACATCACAACATGTGTGGGTATATAAAAAGATTTTACACTCACTCTCACAAAGAATTCACATGCTTCATGTCATGACCCATAAGCTTGCCCTTAGTGTTTCTCCATAATTTGAGGATGTATGAATGTAAGTTCAAATGGGGCTTTGTAGGTTGTAACGTAACTCGGTACGGTAGGTACTATTATGACGGTAATAGTGACTATCTTTCCTAAGCGCTTTTTAATACATCACGCCCCATGCGAACTTCCTTCCTTACTTCACCTTTTATTCCTTGGTAGTTTCTTTTTCCTCTTTTGTTTCCCTTTTATTTAGGCACTTTTGACTTGTCATTAGAGCTCTATGAATAATTTTTCATTACTTTATTTTCTTACTCGCGATGATCAACCACTTTCACACCGTACCTTTGTCCTTTCTCAACTTCTACAACTTGCTACTTTTCATTTCTTTTCATTCTCTCACTCCTTTACTCTTTCAGATTTTTCTTCTCCAAGCGCTTAGGAACTGGTCAAATTCAAGGTTAATGAAAGGAAAGCAGTTAAACATGTTGCAGCTATCAAAGAATAGGCTCAAGGCTCCAGCGGGGCTAACTAGGATAAATTTTTCAATGTAGGTAAAATGAGGGATAAAAGTGGGGTTAATTCAAAAGAAATGCCTAAATCATTTCTACAATTCACATCCTTCATTTCGTTTCATAAACATACCCGAGTAAGTTCTAGACAATCCACAATAGCACAGAATGCTCAAAAACCTTACACTCATAGCACATGCTCAATTCAAGACACATTCAGCAGACTCTTAACTCAGCTAATCACAAGAATTTAAATTAACCAATTATATTGAGTCACATTCAAGAGCCTAAGTGTCTCAAACAAAGTTATACATTGCATGCTTCAATCGCGAACATACTTGCATCTCACCATCATATTCAGCACATAACAAGAACATCAAGCATCAACTAGCTATGGTTTCAAAAACCCGACATCTATCGACTAATTTTCCTCAAGACGGTTTCATCCATCCATACGTCGGAAACAGTCCCTAACTATGACTAAAAACATTATGTACAGACAAAGAAAAAATAAAAATAAAAATTTTATTCTTCGGTTCAAACACCCCCGTCGGAAAAGAACCGAAAAGAAAAAACCAATGGGTGATAATTCATGCTTCACAAGATTTTTTAAATTTTCTCATTTTTCCAACAAGCATTACATTCACCTACAATTTGTTAGGCACAAAAATTTTGAAATTTCACTTGAAATTTCCCTCTCACCCCCACATAAATCATGCTATGTCGTAGCATCAAATTAACATTTCAAGAGGACAGAAATACTCCCTGAGGCCTTTAGGCCAGCTAGTAGCATGTTTTCCTCACTTGCACACGTGGGTAGTCGACCCCACACTTTTCCTTTTCCATGCTTCCTAGCTTCCTCCTCCGGGGCCTCAGACTTCCCCTCCACCTGTGCTAACTTTCACCAAAAGCACGAACGACAAATTAAAATAACAAAATCAAAACAAAAATCAAAATTACAAAGTGTACCTGAGGTACCTTGGGTTGCCTCCCAAACGAGCGCCTTATTTTACGTCGTGGCACGACGTGGACTGCCCTTTTCAGGACACCTCGTACCTGGGTTCTCTTTCGAGAACCATCTCCTTCTTCTGCTGTTGAGGAAACAGCCTCCTCTGTTCACTCCCTTTCTCCAACTTCTTTTCAATTTGAAGCCCTTTTATCGGGCTGAGTGAACACTTGATATTTCCTTTGGCCGTGCACCTGTGGACTCCTCCACCCCATACTTATCCTCTGCCAACACACTAACTTGACAAGGTTTCTGTAGTGTGCGGATGGGTTTAGCTCTTGGGCCAGACCCGAAGATTTCTTCTTCATCCTCGACCCTCATTTCGGGGTCCCTTCTTTCAAATCAATCACCGCTCCTCCGGTGGCCAGAATGGCCGTCCCAAGTGTACCTGGTCATCAACCTGAAAATCTAAAACAATAAAATCAGCAGGTATAATAAATTTACCTACTTTGATGAGAAAGGTCCTCTATGATTCCGTCGGTGTCCTCGCGACTTGTCGGCCCATTTACCATGACAACCTTGTAGGTCTCGGTCTTTAGCCCCAAGGTGTTGAATAAGGATAGGGGCATTAGACAACTGCTGCCCTAAATCACACAAAGCGGAGCCCTTCAGCTTTACCAATTTGTATGGGGAGGGTAAAACTCCGGGGTCTTTGAGCTTCTTTGGCATTTTGCTCAATACTCTCGCTGACTACCTCCTCGGTCGGTGCTACAGTTTGGACGTCCACCAATCTAACTTTGTTCGCCATCACATCCTTCAAGTATTTAACATACTTGGGCATTCCCTATAATACATCAATAAGAGGCAAATTTATTTGAAGTTCTTTGAAACTCTCGCAGAACTTTTGTATTCCTCCTCCTTGCTCTTTTTGAATTTAGAAATGGTGGTGGTGGTCTTTGTCTTGAGCATTGAAGATTGCACATTTTGTTGCCCGGTCACGATTTGCTCAGTATTGGTGGATGGTACTGGTCTTACCAACTCCGGTTGCACCTCTTTTCTCAACTCTTTAGGCCATGCATCAGCTAACTGCCTTCCGCTTCTAAGGCCCAGTGGCATTGATCTGCACGGGGGTTAGGATGCATCGCTTGGTAATCCCCTTGCGGCCTTATGTTATGAGCAGCTGCTATTTGACCCACTTGTTTTCAAGATTGCGGGTGGCTACTGGCGATTCATTAAGTCTGCTGCCATCCTCGCACGATTTTCTGCTAAGCGATTTTGGGTCTCCATAATTTTTTTCTGCAGTGTTTCCTCAATGCAGAGTACGCTTCTCTGCCATCAGCCTGCCTATTACTGGCTGATCTGCGTGCTGTTGAGGTTGCATAAAATTCTGCTTTTGGTTTCCACCCCAAGAAGAATTCGGGTGGCCACCGCCAATTTCTGTTGGGTTGTTCCCAAAATTTTGATTCTGCTGCACATTTCAACAGAAATTGGCTGATTCCGGATTGGCTCCACAGATTCTGCGTTGTGGCTCCCATTATTACCACACAAATTTCACACCAGCTGGAGCTGTTTGACTGACATTAACCTGGCCACAGTGTTGGTGCATACTCGGTTATTGAGCGAGTTCATAATTTGATATTTGGAACGAAGCTAAGCGTGCGCAAGGCATTGGAAGCCGTCTGCTCTGTCAGTGATCTTCTTCTGCCCCTCTTGATGATTCAACATTGCCACTCTGGATTTCCTTCTGTAATTCTGTTCAACAAAGTATACAACTCATCATATGTCTTTTCCAAGGCTTGCCCACCCAGCTGCGAGAGTCTAGCAAAATTTTTGTATGTAGGTCTAAACTTTCTACAAAAAGGTATGGGCCAGCACTTCATTTGATTGCTGATGATGGGGACAGTCTCAACAATGGCAGATCTCTCCCAAGCCATATATAGGTTCTCATCGGGCTTACACTTGAAACTTAGTATCTCACTTCTCAACTTTGCAGTCTTGCACGAAGGAAAGAATCGTAAAGACTTTCTAGCCGTCATCCCTTGAAGTTATGGAGTTCGGTGGCTCGGCCTTCAGCCACTTTTTCGCCTCCCCAAGCAGTGAAAATGGGAAGAGGGTCAATCGGACATGTCTGTGGACACGCCGGTGGGGACAAGCGTGTCCTTATCTCCAAGAAAGCTCACATGAAAGTCTTTGCTACTTGGTCCTCATGTGCCATTCCCAGTGAACTGACCACTAGAATGTTACAACTGCACCATATTCTATGTAAGCTCAAAGTTTCCTCCAGGCTCCGGTTTCTGGATACTAGAGGTCACATTCGTCGCTAGTGGGATAGCCACTTCGCGGCTGATCTTCTTTGCCATTGCTTCGTACTTGATTGTTCTTGTCCCGCGGGTAGTTTGTTGTTGTACCTTTTCTCGAAGTCTCTTCAGCTTTGCTCTAGAGCTATTCTCCTTTGCAAATGGATTTGACGTTTCAAGGTTCAGCAACGGTTCCTAGCTCTCTCTATTTCTAGCCGGCTCGGCGGGACAACTGTCACACACTCAAATAGACAGACTAAAACCAAGTTTCTCAACACTTAAGGAAAATTTAAATCATAAAAATAGATAAGTTATCAAAACTTCACCGAGTCCCCGGCAAGCCGGCGCCAAAAACTTGATGAGCCCGCAAGTATACACGGGTCGTGCAAGTAATATAGTGGCTCTTTTAAGAACCGGAATTATCGAACCCACAGGGACTGGACCCATTCCTCTAACTATCCATTTCTAGTGTGATCTTAAATATCTAAAGTGTTGGTTACCGTTTATTTTCGTTTAAGAATAATTAAGTCTAAGTTTGGGTCAACGAAATATTCTAAAAGTGCTCTAGGAGCAACATAGGGTTAAAACCAATTAATCATGCGTGTCTGATTTGCAATGGAATAAGTATAGGACTATCAATTGTTATTTATATAGAAATTGCATGTTCATGGTCTTTCGAGCCTCTTAACACGGCAATCTAGCCTCACTGCATCATTGTGAGCGAGGAGTTTAATTTTTCTAGTCGCGGGCAATCAGGTATGTTGTGGTTTACGGGAAACGATTAGGGACTTTCGTACGTCTAACCATTTAACTCAACTCAGCCTCACAACTACTTCTTCGAGTGGTGATGTGACATCCCAAATTGGTCTTTCATAACACCCGTGTGTGTCAACCAAGCAAGGTGTTAGGTATATTTCTGCTCAAACACGGAACCTCTCCCGAGATTACTTCATGCTCCCATCTCATGTCCTGACCTAGGTAATGCCTTCTCAAGCTATTCCAAGCTAACAATTATGCTTTTATGGTGATCAATCATAAAAACAACCAACAAATCAGAATGCAAGACGAAAACAATAATCAATAACTCAATTCCAAAACAATATCATAGAATTACAATCATAATTCATGTATTCAACCCTAGAGGAAGGGTTCTAACCATTCCTGTTAGTAAAACTAACGTTAATCTACTCTAATCTACTATTAATCTACTCCTAACTACATACTTACATGAGATTGGTAGATGAGAAGGGAATTTGATAAACCCTAGATGAGTTCTCCCACTTCTCCCTTCTCTCCTAGGCAGTTTTCGAATAAAATCGTGACCCCTTGGAAATAAGAGCTAAAGGTCCTATTTATAGTAAATGAAGAGCGTGCATAATTTGGCCTGTCGTGGAACGGCTCCGTGTCACAGGTGTATCACGAACCTTTGCCTCCCGTGACACGGAGGCATCCTTGGCTTTCTTGGAAATCAGCAAGTCGGCCTCGGCGGCATCTTGCCGCGATGGCAACGTGGCACGCTGCTTGGGCCAGCGCGTCACACAACTTTGGTCGCGGAGCCACCCCTGCTGTGGCACGCTCCCAACGCGCAAGGGGCTGTCATGGGCAGCCTACCTACGTGGCGCGTTGCCGGCCGGCGCCAGGTGGGCTGTTTGGGCCTCCTTCTTGCCACACGTTCGCGTGTTTATTCGGTCTCCAGCCTCCTACTTCACCAACTCATGAATTAGCTCCTCAAAAGTCATCAAAACCTACAAAACAAAGGCTAATCATGTTGGTTAGCACATATTTTCACTTTTATATAAAATCACATGAAAATGTATCAAATAGCTTAGACAACACGACCAATTTAAGCTATAAAGCGTAACACGGGACCTATATTATTTCCGTGATCATGGCATATGAGTTGAACTTTGCCTCTAGGGTAGAATGCCATTCATCCGAGTCTTTCACGCTGTCTATCTTTGAGAAATGCATAGGAGACCCATCGAGCAGTCCTAGTCAGGATATCCGAGGGTTACGAGAAGGGCGGCCTGAGGAGGTTCCGTGGCTATCTTAGACGAGGCAGATTCGTAGATTGAGAACTTAAGATATTCGTCTGTCAAGTATTGTGGCGTAACAGGGCCGAGAGGAGATGACTTGGGAGGCGGAGAAGATATGAAAAACAGATATCCTCACTTGTTCCAAGCCTAGTTCAGGTGACAGTATGCTAGTATTATTACCTATGCAGTATCTTGTAGTTTGTATATGTATAAATGAAAAGATCGATTTTTAGCTATCACATGAATCCTATAGTATTGTGCGGAATACCTGTATTGAACTTTACTGTGTTTCGGGTTTTGGGATAGTCCATATTACGGTGAAACTGCGAAATTTTCTAGTAATAAATTGAGTAAGTTGAGAGGTCCTCTAGATAGCAGTTTTCATTAGTGGATGAATGTTCTTAAGGGAGGAAAGATATTTACACCCGTAAAATTCCCGACACATAGATGACCTATTCGCATGTTGTTTAAGAATTTTAGAATGCCATACATGCTAGAAAAAGGCCGGGAAAAGACTCGGACAGAATTGCCAGTCGGTGCGTCGCAAGGCAAAATGTGACTTGTAAATCGCATTCCCTGAATGCGACTTATAAATCAATTTATATAAAAGTCCCACTTCGGTCCACATGCATTAACATCAAATAATTTCCAGAAATGTGAGAGAAAACAGAGGATACGAAGGTTTTGATAATTTATCACTCAATTATGCCGTCAAACGTAGTCCAAATTCAAATTAACCTCGAATACCGAGGTATTTAGCATTAGAGAGCAATCCTCACAGTTTAGTTTGTGAAATTCAGTCGACAAACCGTCGAGCTACCGAGCTAAGGTAAGTAAAATTGCTCCAAATTAGTGTCAATGTGCTCCTAGCCAAAGTGAATACTTCTCCTTACGGACTTTCGAAAAATAGAAAGTTTTTGACGTCTTTCGATAAGCCTAAGTTTAGGCTATAAATATATCGAGCGTGGCGTTGTCTTTGGAATAGTGATCTATTTAGTACTAATTGACGTATATGTGAATGCGGTTGGGAGAAATGGTGGAATTACTGACGAGCTTCGTCCGATAGTCGGATAACTCGAGGTTAAGGTATGTAAACCAATTTCTTCGGCAAGTTAATAGCTTTTAGCCTAGCATAATTCAGTGAACTCCGTAATAGAACTCCCGGAGTTGGATATTGAGTATTGTGCAAGTTAAGTAAATTTGCGTTGTTATATGTTACTCAGTCAAAAGTTAGAAAAGCACACGCCAAATGGAGGGCATTCGATTCAGTATAGCCTATTATATGATTAGCAATAATTCTTAGAATAATATAATCTGAGATATTCGAATAAAAGTTAGTAAGTAAAATCGGATAGACAGATAGACAGATAGTATCGGCTACAGATTAGCCATTCATCACCGGATGATATCACGGCTACGAGATTAGCCAAACGGACAGATAGTATCTTCGCTACAGATTAGCCTTGCAATTATATGAAGATCACAGATTCAGTATAAACGATGAAATCCGGTATAATACAGAAAGAGATCGAGAATGAAATTAGAATTCGAGATAGTACTTTTCGGTTAAACATGCTTGCTATTTATGTGCCTATTGTTTGTTGAGACTTGGATTATGTCGTGAGGCACCTATTGAGCGTCCTCGGCGCACAGGTTGTGTCGTGTCGCCCGCGAGGCGGGTGGGGTTCACACGTCCTCCAAGAATTGGCATTCCGTCCCGATTTGGGCCGAAGATGGGATAAACTTTCCCCATATCGGCTGGCCAACATTATTATCGAAAGCCACGTAGTGCGACTAGCGCCGGGGGGGCAGTGCAGTTATGCGCATGATTGCTCACAATACATTGTGCGACTAGCGCCCGGAAGCAGGTACAGATGCGGTTTCAGATACAAATACAGTACGAGAGTCCTCCAGACTCGAGACACGGTCATTTATATTGAGGCATGGCGATCCGGAGACCGGGGGCGGCGGAGGTGCTCGTGATTAGTAAATGAGTGGAGTGACTTATTTTTGGCTGCTTTGACCGGGTAGGGGGTATATAGATTGTTGCTGCTTGGCGCCATCCGGCTTATGGGGGTTGGTCTTGGCTCTTGCTATATATATTGTATTTATGTTCTATATACTAGTTAATAGGCAGTGAGCCGCGCGTCTGGTACGCTCCTGCCCTATCGGTACGAGAAAGGTTTGATCCAACTTATATCAGATCTTACAGATTCAGTTATCCCCTGCTATTCAGAATTGCTAATTATGTTATTGTATTCAGTTGTAATCAGTTGTATTTATTACCTTTGCATACTCGGTACCGGAAGTACTGACGCCCAGTTAAGTTATTTACATTACTTACTGCAAGTACTCATAGGCTTGGTGATCCCTCGTGATTCAGCCAGCTATAAGTCATCAGCTCTATCATCCGAGGCCTGATATTGGAAGGTGTAGCTCATTTCCTTTTGTTATACAGTATGGGTAGGTCGGGGCCCTGTCCGGTCATTTTATAAATTATTCGCAGAAACTGCGGATTGTATCTATTTATCTCCTTGTGGTCGATTGGAACGATCGTGTGAGCCGTGCATTTTGTTATAGTTGTTTAGCATTTCTCTTTATGTTGGCCGTGTGGGGCCATAGTCAGATAGTAGTGGTGACCTTGCCGGTCACGTAGTTATTCAATATTCTCTAGGTTGAGTTTCAGATGACTAGACAGCATGGTGGCCTTGTCGGCCCATGGAGTTCCTTGTTTTGAGTATGTCTCTGGATTAGGCTGTTATTACATATGCGGTGGCTATAGAGCCCCGGTCGGCCGGAGAATTTGTGTTTACAACCGTTATATAGCCCATTGTTTCAGGAAATCAGAAAGAGCTAGCCAGGCACTAGTTGTGTAGAGCTCTACCAGTTAGCAGTCAGGTCCTACTAGGGCACCGGGGCCGATCATACCCCCCAAGGCGGGCGTGACGGTAGATATGGCTCTACTACTTGCTATACTTGTATCTAGGAGGTCACATAGCTAGCCAGGCACTAGTTGTGCTTAGGCTCACCAGTTAGCAGTCCAGGTCCTACTAGGGCACCAGGTGCCAGTCATACCCCCCAAGGCGGGGCGTGACAGTAGATATGGCTCTACTACTTGCTATACTTGTATCTAGGAGGGTCACATGATCAGGGTTGTTCGACTAGAGATCAGGGTGATCGGGACCAGCAAAACAGGTCCTCAGTAGGGTCACATGCTCTAATGCCTTCGACTGAGGGCAAGCCCTCAGCTTCAGCCAGTAGAGGTAGAGGTAGATCAGGGGCATCTAGTTTTGGTAGTGGTCCGGATCGCACTTATGCCTTACTAGGGCGACATGATTCGGAGTTATCACCAGATGTTGTGATAGGTATACTAAATGTTTTTTTCCACTCGATTTATTCTTTGATAGACCTAGGATCTACCTTGTCTTATGTTACTCGGCTAGTGGCACGAAAGTTTGGTATAACACCAGAATTACTTCAGAAACCATTCTCTATATCTACACCATTCAGTGAGTCTATTATTACCAAGAGAATTTATCAGGACTGTACAATAGAGGTGGTTGGTAGCCAGACTTTTGCAGACTTAGTTGAGCTAGAGATGATTGATTTTGATGTAATTATGGGCATGGATTTGCTAGCTCTATGTTATTCCAATGTTGAGTGCTCGACCAAGACTGTCCGATTTCACTTTCTAGGAGAGATAGTGCAAGAATGGAAAGACAATGCAGCTACGCCAAAATATAGGTTCATATCCTATCTTCGGACGAGGAAGCTGATTGCGAAGGGCTGTATTTATCATATTGTTATTGTTCTAGATATGCAGGAAGAATCCCCGACTCTTCAGTCCATTCCTGTGGTCAGTGAATTTTCAAATGTATTTCTAGATGAGCTTCCTGGTATTCTCCCAGAGCGTGAGATCGATTTCTCTATCGATATGCCACCAGATACCTAGCCTATATCTATCCCTCCGTAGTGAATGGTTCCTATCGAGCTGAAGGAACTAAAGGTACAGTTAAATGATTTGTTAGATAAAGTCTTTATCAGGCCTATTGCTGCGCCATGGGGTGCGCCAGTATTTTTTGTGAGGAAAAAGGTTGGCTCGCTACGGATGTGTATAAACTATCAGCAACTGAATATGGTTACTATTAAGAATAAATACCCCCTTCCCAGAATAGATGACTTGTTTGATCAGTTGCAGGGGGATAAAATACTTCTCAAAGATCTACTTGAGGTTATGATTCCACCAGGTACATGTTCGAGAGAAAAATATTTCGAAAATCACTTTTAGAACTAGATATGGTCATTTGGAGTTTTTAGTCATGTCTTTCGGATTGGCGAACGCCCCAGCAGTGTTCATGGACTTGATGAACAACATATTCAGTCCATAGTTAGATCTGTTCGTGATTGTATTTATTAGTAATATCCTGGTATATTCTTGTTCGGAAGCTGAACATAGAGATCATCTAAGAACAATGTTCCAGGTCCTCAAAGATCACCAGTTATATGCAAAGTTATTGAAATGTGAGTTCTGGTTAAATTCTGTAGCTTTCTTGGACCATTTTGTGTCAGATGAAGGTAACCAAGTTGACTCGCAGAAAAAATCAAGGCTGTAAAGACATGGCCCAGACCCAAGACGCCAACTAAGGTAGGCAGCTTCCTAGGGTTAACCGGGTATTACAGGAAATTTATAGAAGGATTCTCTTCCTTATTAGAGTCATTGACAAAGCTGACCCAGAAAGTAGCTAAATTCCAGTGGATCGAGGCTTGTGAGCAGAGTTTCTAGGAACTGAAAGACAGATTAACATCTGCACCAGTATTAGCCTTACCAGAGGGTTCAGAGGCTATGCTGTATATTATGACACTTCAGGCATTGGGCTGGGATGTGTTTTGATGTAGTACGACAAGGTGATTTCCTATGCTTCGAGGCAACTAAGGACGCACGAGAAGAACTATCCCACCCATGATTTATAATTTGTTGCAATTGTCCATCCTCTAAAAATTTGGAGGCATTACATATATGGAATTCACGTAGACATCTTTACTGATCATTAGAGCCTCCTATACATCTTTAAGCAGAAAGAGCTAAATTTATGGCAGCATCAGTGGCTTGAGTTACTAAAGTATTCTGATATCCACATATTATATCATCCGGGGAAAGCTAACATTGTAGTTGATGCCTTTAGTCGCAGATCCATGGGTAGCTTATCATATTTGGGGCCAAAAAAGAGGGAATTGTCCCTAGAGCCGCACCAGTTGGCTAATGTGGGAGTCCGATCGATGGACTCAGATGATAATGGGGTCATAGTCTAGAATACTGCAGTGTCATCCTTGGTTGTAGAGGTGAAAGAGCGATAATATGGGGACCATAGCCTTGTGCATCTCAGAAGCAAAGTTTAGTTGGATGATTTATTGAGCTTTGAGATAATGGAAGATTGTGTTATGAGATTAAGAGGTCGACTCTGCGTGTCGGATATGGCAATGCTTCGCCAGTTCCCATTACTCTCTTCACTCAGGTTCGACAAAAATGTACTACGTCATAAAAGAGATTTATTGGTGGCAGGGGATGAAGAAATATATTGCTAAGTTTGTAGTATAGTGTCCCAATTGCCAGCAGGTGAAAGCAGAACATCAGAAACCTGGCAGACTGACTCAAGAGATAGTCGTGCATATGTGGAAATGGGAAGTAATCAATATGGATTTTGTTGCAGGTTTACCTTGCACCAGGCTTAAGTTCGACTCTATTTGGTTAGTGTGGATCGACTAACAAAATCATCCCATTTCTTACTAGTTAGGACTACATTTTCCGCTGAAGAGTATGCTGAGTTGTATATTAAAGATATAATCCAACTGCATGGTGTGCCAATGTCTATCATTTCTAAAAGAGGGGCACCATTTACGACTAGGTTTTGGAAGTGGTTTAAAAAAGATTTGGGGATGCAGGTTAATTTGAATACAACTTTTCATCCCCAGATAGACGACCAGGAAGAGCACACCATTTAGACGCTCGAGGATATGCTGCGAGCGTGTGTACTAGACTTTAGAGGAAGCTGGGACGACCACCTACCTCTTATTTAGTTTGTGTACAATAAGAGTTATCATTCCGCTATTCAGATTGCACCTTATGAGGCTTTATATGGGCAGAAATGTAGCTCCCCCATAGGATGGTTTGAAGTAGGTGAATTAGGGTTGATCAGACCTGATATGATGCATCAATTAGAAGAAAGAGTGAAACTTATCAGATAGCATTTCCTAACAGCTTAGATTCATCAGAAGTCCTACTCTGATACACGACGTAGGGAATTAGAGTTTGATTTTAATGATTGGGTATTCCTGAAGGTTTCACCTATGAAGGGCGTTATGAGATTTGGCAAGAAGGGCAAGCTTAGCCCTAGGTTCATTGGCCTATATCAGATCCTTCGAATGATAGGCCAAGTGGCTTATGAGATAGAATTGCCTTCGAGGCTAGAATCTGTTCATCCAACCTTCCATGTATACATGCTATAAAAGTGCATAGGAGACCAGTCTCGGGTTATCCCAATTGAGGATGTTTAGGTCACAAAGAAGTTGTCCTACGAGGAAACTCCAATAGCTATACTAGATTGGTAGGTCCTTAGATTGTGAACCAAGTATGTAGCCTCCGTCAAAGTTTTATGGAGGAATAGAAATGTAGAAGAGATGACTTGGGAAGTTGAGGACGACATGAGGTCTAGATATCCTCACTTGTTCTAGACCTTATGATAGCAGAACGTAGGCTCAGGCAGTTACAGTTATGAGGTAGTTCCAATGTATTATATTATGCCTTTGTTGCTAATGTTGCCAATTGCTTATGAATATATCGAGTTATATTATTCAGTTGTTGCAGCATCCGGTGAGGCAATTGTGTTGGACTTTTCTGTATTTCAGGTTTTCGGATAGTCCATATTATAGAGGAGAGTCTACCCAAATATTCAGGTAAATCATAAGAACAGAATCTACTAAGGTTAGATTACATTCGAGNAATGACGTCACACCCATGATGTGTGCATGTACTTGTGAGAGTGCTTAGACACGACACGTGTTAGAGAAGGCTCGAGGGAGGAACGCGTCAGTACGTTATATAACGAGCGAAAGGTCTGGGCCGGAGGTAGGGTACACTAGGCACTGTGTCGTGCCCCTCCCATGGTGCAAGGGATGGCGCGTCACGCTTGTGTTTCTGTGCGTTGGGAGGCGCACTGTGGACCTTGGACACCGCCTCCCCTATATAAATGTGTTTAAGTGAGAGATTTATTTCATTTGAAATATTTTCAGAAAGAGTTACGACTTGGGACTACTAAGTTCATAAAGGTTTCATCCAATTGAAGCCGAATTTTGTAGCTAAATCACCTTCAAACGTCAATTCTTCTAGGGTAGTGATTCCTAGGCCTTCAAAGGACGTATTTATGGAGTTATATCTTTTAAATTAGCCTGGTTCGATGGAGTATTTCCATGTGGAAGTCATAGAAATCACTTCTAATCAAGTCCTAACTGTCTACAAGTGATAAGTAAGTGTTTCTACCTTTTAAATTCTCTGGAATTCCTAAGTTTTTGGCCGAATTGGATGGATTATGAATTGTGGTCATTGTGATTCATATTCGATGTTGCTGACTATTTTCTTGAATTAAGAACAGCTTTATTCTATTAATGTAAGGGCTGCAATTTGGAGGGATTGCCGATTCTAGGTTGGAGAAGGATTGAGTAAGCAAAAATCAACAATTGAGGTATGTTAAGGCTAACCTCTTTGGCAAGTTATTATTGTCGTATAGTTGATACAACTATACCTTGGTAAGTAAGTTGAAAGTACTATGTTGTGGTTATCTTATAAGAGTAGATTTGAGGTTATAACATAGTAATCCTTGTCGAGATTGACCCTGCTTACCTTGGTCTTCCGTTAAACGGACTCGGGATTACAAATTGTATCATTGTCTACGGGGATACAAATTGCTCAGAGGAGATATATGATGTCTGAAAGGACTATATTCAGGTCTATAGGACCGTATCGAAGTCTATTCACGTATTGACTTCCTTTATGCCATAGTGACATTACTGGCTCGTAGTAGAGTCTTGCGGGCTCAGGATGCAGTTACAGAAGCCTAGAGGGCCCAGACACAGTTACAAAAGCTCAAGGGCTAAGTTACTGTCCCAGAGGTCGTGCATGTTTGGTTATAATTACCGTTGGGACCATAATAATATTGTTAGGGGTATATAGATTGAACTTTACCTGCTGGGGATTATGGGGGCCCAGGTAGGTCATTCTATGTTGTTTGTACCTTCCAGGCTTATGGGGTGCAAGTTATGTTCTTGTTTTTATATTTACTTAATTGGTTATACTTCAGGTTATGAGATTATTTAGGTTAACCTCTTATCCCTCTTACTAATTACTTTCAGGTCTTTTATAAATTTCTATTAAGTTTTCGTTACTGCCTTACATATTCGGTACATATTATACTGACGCCCACACATAGGGAACTGCGTACTTGCCTCCAGGTTTAGATAGACAGGTTTTGGGACCTCCTTAGCAGCTATTCAGAGTCAGCAGATTGGTCAGCTCCTTTTCTTTAGAGTTTCTAGATAGTAGAGGTTTGCCTGTCTTTTGTTATATAGTTTTTTGGTTGGCTGGGGCATTGTCCCGACCAATACATCACTCTTAGAGGCTTGAAAACTACAATTCATGTTAGTTGTTATTGTTGGCCGTGTGGGGCCTATATGTATCAAGATTTGTGTGTTGGCTGCGTGGGGCCTAGTTATGATACCTGTTAGCAGCCTTGTCAGATGTAGTTTATATATATGTGCCTGCCTTTCTTCTATTATGATTTAGATAGCCTGGTGGTCTTGTCGGCCTGCATAGGATATCATTATTCCGACTGCTGGGTTAGCTGTTTTGTGCAGGTTGTATGTTGTGGCCTTGTCGGCCTAAGACAATATTTGAGCTGAGATATAGCCGTTTTTTTCTTGTTTATGTGCTTTTGATAGGCACTAGAGGTGCATACATCTGACTAGGTCAACACAGGGTCTAGTGTGGCATTAGGTGCCAGTCACGCCTCCCAAGGTGGGGCGTGACATATCAGTACGAGTCGTACCAAAGTGGTACAGTCCATACTGAGACTCGTAGTATCCTTTTTCACCATCACGACTCATTGATACAACTCATACTAGGGTGGTACAATTCATATTGATGGTCGTATTATACACTTCTGGGATTGTGACTTTCTGTAATTTGGGTATGATTCGATATCAAGATTTTTAGTGGGATTCTATGTGTCATACCATGGGTTGTAATTTTGATTCGAAATCTAACCCTTTCTACTTTTTTTGTACAGCCACTTGGTATGACTCGTGGTGGGATACCAAAGTTCGTGCTAAATCCCTACCATGAATGTCAAACTTAATGATCCCGGGACAGTCCCAATGAATCATCCTACAAGTCGTAGTTGAAAAACGAATCGTAGGATGACTCATGAAGTCTATCCTCCCCCTCTACATTAATAGTTATGCAACCAATCAAATTCTTGGGGTGGATACTCAGACTTCACCACTCCTTAACTTCATGAAAACACAAAAAATTCACTACCCCACATTACCCACAATTAATTTTTTTTCATTAACTCACTGCCCAAAAACAATATACATTCGTTGAGAATTCTACTTCCTACACCCATCAGTCAATCATTACAAGTTGGCCATTGATAACATTCTTCCATTTCATTTTCATGAGTGGAGGAATCACAGTAACGATATGGCTAGTGCTACCAAGAAAAATAGGATGAAAAATTTTCACTTACTTGCTAGGTTCTTGAAGGATTCTTGCTTGCTTAGGATTTGGAGTGGGAATTCGACCAATATGTGCAAATTTATTGCACAATTTGAGCTTAAAAGGAATG
Organism: Datura stramonium; assembly: GCA_018107945.1. Classification (NCBI taxonomy): domain Eukaryota; kingdom Viridiplantae; phylum Streptophyta; class Magnoliopsida; order Solanales; family Solanaceae; genus Datura; species Datura stramonium. The sequence continues at coordinate 387,006 of JACEIK010000528.1, read as the reverse complement.
AGAGTGAGTTATGGATGAGTGGAGAGTGAGGGGAGGAAATTCTGAGTTCAAGTAGGGAATTTCGGACCAAGTTTTTTATTTTAAATAGGTTTTAGGCGGGTTATAAAAAACCAGGTCAAGTCGGGTCGGCTTTGTTCTGTCATTTACTTTGCTTTTCACAAATCATACCACGAGTTGCAGCTCATACCCACGACTCATCCCTTCCATCCATAACTTTGGACTCAGAAGACTTACCTAGGAACCTACGAGTGCGTGGTATGGTTCATACCAAGATGAAATGACCCGTACCATGACTCGTAGGTTGGAGTTTCTACACTTCAACACTTAAGGTAGTTCATCATGATAGTGGGTACTATGACTTATACCATGTAGGTATGGTTTGTAATAGCCAACCATGGTGTGAACTTCTGAGTCTTGTTAAGTCTCTACTTCTTAATAAGAATGGAACTACGAGTCGTAACATCATATCATGAGTCGTACTGAGGCTTGTAGTCCGGACCTACACTTCAATTTTCAGACATCATTCCTTGTTTCACCTGCACACTACAACACACATTAGACAAGATACTTGGGTTGCCTCCCAAGAAATGCCTGATTTAACATCGTGGCATGATGCAGGTAGTTTGGGTACTAAAGCTTCACCAAACCACCTCATGGGTTGCCTCCCATGTAGTGCCTGATTTAACATCGCGACAAAGCATGAGTCTCTTGACTACTCAGAATTTGTCAAGAAACTCCAACTCAACATCAATAGCTGAGATCACTCGAAACTCATTATGTTGTTTCATTGACCTACATATATTGAAAGTGACCTCTTCTTTATTCAACCTGAACTTTAGCTGTCTAGATTCAACATCCACCAAGGCTCTCCCGGTGGCAAGGAATGATCGCCCCAAAATTACGGGGACCTTAGATCCACCTCGCAATCCATGATCACGAAGTCGACTAGAAAGATGAACTTGTCCACCTTTACTAAAACATCATGGAGGATACCCACTAGCTTCTTCACTGTGTGGTCCACCATTAATAGCCGCATTTTTGTCCGTGTAGGGGCTCCCAAGCCCAACTGTTTGAACACAACTAGCAACATCAGATTGATGCTAGCTCCTAGATCACACAATGCTTTAGAAAACTCAAAATCTCTAATATAGCATGGGATGGTGAAGGCACATGGGTATTTCTTTTTCTATGCAAGGACCCATGAGTCTATGGAACTACAATGGTACAAATTTCAAACAGGCTCATAGCTCACAGATCATTTCCTGGTCACCAAGTGCTTTATGAACTTTGCATACCCAGGCATCTATTCCAATGCCTTAACCAAGGGAATATTCACTAACAACTACTTCAGAATGGACAATAATTTCTAAAATTTTCATTCATCCACCTTCTTCTTCATCCTCAAAGTGAACGGTGGAGGTGGTCGAGAGATGGGCCAAAAAATATATGGGGCCTTTTTCACCTTTCCTTTTTCTACAACAAGCTCCTTGTCATAAACTAGAATCTTGGTCAAATCCGCATCACCTTCAATTACCAGCTCTGTAGTCTCATCCTCTTCATCTACATCAATCTCCTTCAGTTTTCCCATTTCAACTACAACTAGCATGGGTGGATCAATTGTGGTTTTTCTTATCATAGTAGTTATAGCCATGTAGTGGCTGTCATTATTTAGATTTTGCATTGTGTTACTAGGAAGTGTGTCCTTCTGCCTCTGGTGTAGGGATGCAGACATCTAGGCCAGTTGCTGTTCAATTTGCCTAATCGCTGTGGCATGCGACTCAACTTTCTAGTTCATGCCAGATATGTCCTTCAGGTGATCATCAATTGCCTTTGTATTTTTTCAGTAGCTCAACCATAATTCTCTCCAACTTTAAAGTTTCAGCATCACCCTCACGATCTCTTGGAGGAACATAAAGACACTGCGATCATTCCGGTATCCATCGTTCTACCTCCAATCACCTTCTAGTTCTCGACCTCTGTTTTTGTCCCTGTATCCAGCTCTATTATAGTTGTCCTTGTATTGGTTCCAACCTTAGTTTTTAGAGACTTGTCACCAAGTGTCTTGACTAGACCCTTGGGCGTTGGCTCAAAAATCGGCCATATGGTTATCCAAAAAGTCTGCCTCCTCCTCGGAATCAGAGTGCTCAAACCCCTGCTCTTTCCCCTGAGCTCTCATTGCATTCACCTTTTGTGTTGCTGACCCTATGATATGCTTTGTGAACAGGTATATGGATGTTCTCATATGAGCTAATTCCTGATCATGCACCTCTTCTTTCCTACGCTGCTCCACAGTGATCCCAATAGCATATGTACCTGCAGCTGTCTCAGCCTCTCAGGTATGCTAGTCTATGTTTGTTTTGGTCACTCGATCTAGTATGGTTTTTGATTCCTCCCACAAGTGACTTATCAATGCTCCACCGTCCACGACTTTAGTGTTGTTTTTCAGAGACCTGTAAAATCTTTCCAACAAGCTCTTATAAGGAATTATGTGATTCGTGCACTTAGTCAACTTATCTTAAACCTCAGCCATGTCTCATGGAATGCCTCAGTCTTGAGCTTTCGAAAGTTGTAGATCATATCTTTTAGCTACAGCATCCTAGAAGGTGGAAAGAACCTTTCCAAAAAGGAATGTTTTAGCTCCCTCCAATTGGTGATGGAGTCGTTTGGCAACTCCGACAACCGTAAAGTAGCCTCACCAGCTAGATAGAACAGAAAGAGCCTCAACCTGATAGCATCCTAGCTCACTCCTGGAAACTTTTAAGCCTTGCAGATCCACACAAAGTTCATCAAGTGAAGATTTGCATCTTCAGCTGCATTACTACAAAACACTCCCTTCTTGTTGAGACGCTGAATCATTATGGTAGTGATATCGAATTTTGCCCCAACAGGTAAAGGTGGGGGTACAAGAGCTCCTATTGACCCGCTTTATCAATATTCAAATCCTCCTCCTCATCAAAGTAAGGAGAATATCTATGGAACTTGTGTGGTTCACGACCTCTGTTTCCCCTTCTGTGACAGCTAGCATTGTCTTGCTCTTCTTGAGCATCATCTGCCTCTTGAAGAGCAACTTGTCGAGCTAACTCTTCCTGGTGGCCCTCATTAGCTCGACGAGCTTCAGCCGCTAATCTATCCTCCATCTATTTAGAGGTCTCTACATCAGCCATCCTTCATAGTGTTCTTTTGAGTGATTGTTCAATTGGTACTAGGGGGTTTTTACTCCTCCGAGTACTAGACATTCACCAAGTGGTAACCTGTGTTAAGCAAAAAGAAAAGAAAATTTAAATGAGGTAATAAAGACCAAAAATTAAATAAAAGAAATTAATCTAATCCTAAATCGTATTCCCCAGCAACGGCCCCACTTTTGGTAATGCTCAAATTACACCTTCGAAAAAGTATGATATAGATGTTATAAATAAAGAACCCAACTAAGGTTGGGGTTGATCCCACTGGAAATATGATTAAGATATAGACTAATGCTAGTATTTATTCTTTTAGTTCAATTATTTCTTACAGGGGCTTTTAAAAGATATAATCAAGTGACAGTATGGTAAATGCGTGTTATGATCAAAGTTATGCAATTTAACTAGGGAAGTGTTCCCTATGGCTTCTTAACTAGGTCAAATTATTACACTTGTGATCTATCCAAATACTTAGCCTACAAAACTGATAAATTATGTTCATCCAAACGACTGATTCGTCCCTATTAGATGACTCTACTCAATCACCAGGTTAGGTCTCATGAGCGATTCCACTTTAACTTTTATCGATAGTTCCAAATTAACTCTTCTGCAACCACAACTTGAGTAATTCAATGAAACTAAATTTCAAGGCTTTGTTGTTCTTCTCTTTTCCTAATATCTACTTCTCTAAGTTCAAGAAAGAAGAGAATTCGGGCTAGTCTTAACGTGTTACACCATTAAGACATATTAATCCTGAAGAAAAGAATAATACAGACATTTTTATTGGTTTAGAATCACTTTGTGTTAACCCTAGTTTTTTATTCCATTATGGTTCCCACAACCCTAGTTATGGAGGGTTTAGCTATTCTTGATTGCAAGAAAAAAAATTAGACTTAATAAAAGAAAACATAATTAAGAAATTACAATATTGATGGAAGAAAAACCCAATGATTAATTGCATAATAAAACTTTATATAATCAAGAATAATGATGAACCCCCTCAAGGTTTTCGTGTATTTTTGTTCTCCAAGTATTGTTAGGAAATCCAACAACCATGCTTACAATCAAAGAGTATTGGTTCGATTAAGAAAATAGGCTAGAAGTATTTATACAATTAATGAAACCCTTTCCTAAATTAATAGGGACTCTGCTGCTGAGACAACCTATGAGTCATAGCATACTACTATGGGTCATGGTATGCTTCCGTAGTATGAGTCTTCAGCTTCTAGTCTTCTCAGCTAATGGAGGTTGCTACAACTCATACAATGTCACTACGAGTCGTAGGAGCCTGTCATGGCTTGAACTTTTGAAATCTAGCATCATTGATCATTCTCCTATAGGTCCTTTATAAGACTCGTACCATGGTGGTATCACTCATGCAATCCTTTCATGCCCTGAATCAGCCAAGTTTCCAATCCTCTGAATCTCACCGAGAGTGTGTTAGTACGGGTCGTACCTTGCAATCATGACTCTGGCCTCCAGTCATACTAATGGATTTTACAAATGCACATCTTCTGTATCTCAAGTTACGGCTCAGTACGGCTCGTACCATCAATCATATGCTGGCTCTGCAATTTTTCATTTTCTCTGAAGTTCAGCTATGGGTGTCAGGTATGGCTCGTACCAAGGTGGTACAACTTGTATTGAGACCTGCAACAAGCCAGTTTCTGCATTTTTCATCTCCTTTTCCAAAATCCAACTCCCATACCTAATTTCCGTGAAAACAAAGTATAGGAACCTCATATCCATATAAATATACCTAAGACCAAACATTTTTCCTATGTTTTAAGTTTCAAAAGTTCCATAAAACCGCAACATATCAACACCCTCAACTGAGAACTTTTGCATGTCCTCAAGCAAATAAAACACTACTACAAATACGATGCTTAAGTATAATGTAAAATAGAAGACTACAACCAACAATATGAAAATTTGCAAAGATGACCACTATCAAGTTTTGACCCCCTTTTCTTTCAAACACTCAAAACCTAAGAGTGTTGTATACACATGCAACTACAACTCCTGACACAAAGGGATCTAGACATGGAATTAAACTATTAACAGACAACTGAACAATCACTAATGCTATTTACACAGACAATTGGCAGTATGTAATAAACCCATGTACCCTCACAACAAATGAAGTCCCAAACACTCACAATGATATATA
>JACEIK010000528.1:347300-372630 GCA_018107945.1 Datura stramonium | reverse complement strand
CTCTCTGAGCGGGTCATTCTTCCTCATCATTAGTAGCAGCATCTCCTGCACCATCATCACCGACCTCACCTAGACAATCAAACTCATCCCCTAAGAACTTAAAGAGATCATCAATAGGACCCTGAACTATGGAGGGAGCAACCATTGCAGTATCCAGGGCGCTCATGTTAGGCACCTTTGTTGAAGTCCAGCTCTTCCATTCTTGCACCTCAGTTCGGAGGGAGGTGATAGCCCCTTCAACCGCATCCACCCTTTTTCATAGTGTAGTGACACTCTCATATAAAGATTTGAGCTCCTTTTTAATTGTTTGCTCAATGAGTGTGGGGAGACTCTTGGCCAATCTTTGGAGTTGGCTCTCGTAAGCGTTGGTCATTTCTATAAGTTTTTGGATACCACTTGGTTGGGAGAATTGAGGAGGGGGAGATGCTCCCTGATGAGGCATGTCACCCGAAGCTTGGCCTAACATTTTGTGCTGGGGCACGTTCAATACCAGGGCCTGTGGTGAGTGGTGCGACCCATGGGAAAGGGATCCCTCAGTTACCCCAAAGGCTTGTGGTCTTTTCCTCTTCATTGCAGGTGCCTCGGCATCTCTCTTCCAGTCAATGGCTATCACTCCTAAATCAGCAGAATGGGTTTCATCTAGGAACCAAGGCACCCTAGCTTGTGAGCAAAACTGGGAAATGAGGACGGCATAGGGCATGAAAATGCTAGACTATCGTGCCTTCCTCTTCATTTGTTGGGTGAAAATCTCCCCAAAGTTTATAGGGACTCCAGTAATGATGCAGGCGATGAGGATTACAGTTTCCAAACTGACAGTTTGCTCATTCTTGGACGGGATGATGCGGCTACAAATAAAGTCCAGCCATAGTTTAGCCTCAAACTTCAAGTCATGGCGAGAGATTTCGCCACCTATAGATGCCCACAGAGGTGTATCAACGACTATAATTGGGGCTACCAAAGAAAACTTGTCTTTCATGCCAGCTACCTTAGCCATGCACTCCGCACCGGAGTTAATCTCATCTACCCAAAATAGGGAGTTAATGGCAGCCGGGGTGATGTCGACTTCCAAACCCCTTAGCATAACTGATGGTAGGCATAGAAAGTCATCAACTTTTCCCCTGTACTGCATGCTATCCTTTCGATCTTGGTAGGAGGCATAGAATTCTTACACCAGGCTGGGGTAGTAAGGTGGGAGAGGATTGGCAAATGCATGCCATTGTCGGGCCGTGAATTGGGCGGTGATGTTAGGGAGATCACCCCGCAAGCCTTCTAGGTAAAAGAACTTCTCCACAGTTATGAACCGACATTGGCATATGACATAATGTTCTTTCATGTTTGGGACACAGAGAATGATCTCCTCTTTGGAGTTCGCAGGTGGTGCAAGCGCCTTTGCTTTGCCCTTGCTCTTGCTGGAAGATAATGCGGGGGCCTTACCCTTTCCTATATTTCTAGATAAAGACATGGTAGTTTTGCAAACATGGTGTTAGTGACAACTATTCTATAATGAAACTAAATACCAAAAACTACTATGAAGGATGAACTGAGAAACAAAGATTAAAAACCATCATGTAAAGAACCAACAACATTGGTGAAACACCGTTGAGTCACAGGAGGAATCCGCGGACCGCCGCTGACTTGCCGATGCGGATCAGAATACTGAACCAAACCAATAGTGTATTATCCACAATGCAGCGAGTCTCCGGTCTAGATCTGTGAACCACCGATGCTACACGGGATTCAATCAGTGGCCTGAAGCCATCATAACAATTGGACCAGCATTCATAGGCGTTTCGCCGGACCCAACCGATGATTCTCTGAACATCGTCATCCCCAATTCAATTTCAAACATATCAATGGAGCTTATGAAAAACACCCACACACATTTTTGATTAAAACAATACCACTACACCTGAAAAAGGATTCAAATGACGATTTACCCTTAAGAATGACGTCACCTAGTCTATCATCGGGCAAAACATGGCATTTCACTCCACTTGGGTTACTCAGACTTCACCCATTTAAAATTCACACAAATAGAACACTTGGTTCCCCACCCATTTCAACAAATAGAGCATACTAATGAATCCAATGGGAAAGGAAAGCATTATGAATCAAAGAATAATGAACCATTGATGAAATCATGAAAAAGGAAAGGAAACATTACCACACTGTCGGAATACTTGCAAACTTGAGCTTGGAGAGCTTAACAACTTTCAACAATGGAACTTCAGAGTTTGTATAGTGGAGAAACAAAATTCGAGTTCAATGAGGGTGTTAGTGAAAGGAGGAAGGGTTTTATAGGGAGAAAGATGAATGGTGATAGGTGGAGGAGAAGGTGGGGTAGTAATGGTGAGTTAATGTGTTGGTGGAAAGTGGAAAGGTTGACTATGGGGAAGACAAAAAGTGTGTGAAAAAATGATAAAAAGGGAGGTTTAAGAGAATATTGTGCAGAATAGGGTAGCTCAGTTAGTATTTTGGGGTTTGGTGGGTCCACATTTAATTTAAATTTTGAAATAAACTTTTACCTCGATCGGAGATGGATCGACTGTTCGCCAAATTGAACCGGCGTTCCGCCGCTTTACCATTTTTCTCAAAAAATCACAGTGCACTACCTCTCAGCCGGCAATCGACCGGTGGTTCGTGAACTTAATTGGCGATCCGCCGGTGGGCTGCCGCTTAGGCTTCAATGCTTCAGTTATCTATTTTTCATTGGCGACCTACCGGAGGTACATGGTTTTGCATTGGCCATTTGCCGGAGTAACCGCCGGTCGAATTCTCAAAGTCCCAGCCTTCTGCATTTTTGTGCCCTAAAGCGGCGGTTCGCATTTGAACGGTTCTCGTGTTGTTATGGTTCTTTCCCTCTTTGCTCCTTGCTTCATTGATTCTACAAAAACAAAAACAACAAAGACATAACATAAATCAAAGAAAACATTTGGTTTGCCTTCTAAGAAGCCTTAGTTAATGTCTTTGCACGACGTGGCTCTCATTTAACAGTTCTCCTTTGATGGATCTTCCTCCAACTCCGTATCCTCCATCTCAATTCCACTATCTTCATCCTCTTGTTGCAACACCCCTATCACCTTAATTCGGGTGGGCATTTCAGCTGACGGGAAAACCTTGAAAGTGACTTCTTCACATCCAACTCTAATTTTTAGCTCCCCAAGCTCCACATCAACCACGGCTCTCCCCGTAGCTAGAAACGGACTCCCCAAAATAATGAGTACCTCCACATCCATCTCACAATCAAGGACTATGAAATCAGCAAGTAGGATGAATTTATCCACCCTTACCAACACATCTTCAAACATCCCCACCGGTTAATTTATGGACTGATCCGCCATGAGCAACCTTATCGACGTAGGCTTTGTGCTTCCAAGTCCCAACTTCTTGAAAACGAGTAGGGGCATTAAATTTATGCTGGCACCAAGATCGCATAGAGCTTTTTTAAACATACACATCTCAATTGTATAGGGGATTGAGAAAGCTCTAGGGTCTTCCTGCTTGGGGGTAAGGTTACTCATCATCATTTCTCTACAATGGGAATTTTCTCCCCACTACCTGCATCAACCACCTTCTTCTTCTTCAGCAACTCTTTCATGACCTTCGCATATCTTGGCATTTGGAGAAGAACATCCATTAACGGTATATTAATGGACAACTTGCTAACATATCAACAAATTTGTTGAACTGGTCGTCCTTCTTATTCTTAGCCAACCATTATGGAAAAGGAGGTGGAGATCTTACTTTAACCTTGTCATCATTTGGGGCCTTCATGCCCACCTCATCTTCATCATCATGTGAGGGGATTTCATCATCCTTCCCCTCACCTTTTTCTTCACTCTTTTCCTCACTCCTTGGAGTCTTTGGCATCTCGTCGAGTACATTTTCCTCATTTGATTTTGGGTCATTAACCTCTTTGAGCTTCACTGATGCATCTCCGATTACTTTTCTGCTCCTAGTAACAATAGCCATGCATTAACTATCTTTCTTTGGATTGGGCATTATGTCACTAGGAAGTGTTCCCTTCATTCGGGGGTTCATTTGAGTCGACAAGTGATTCATTTGGGCTTCCAAATGCTTGATAGAGGCAAATGTGAGCTTACTGTTCGGGCAAGGTTAGACACCTCCCCTCTTAACTCTTTGACCCCGCTCTCGGTTGACGCTACTTTCTTTAGGACTCTTGATACCATTTCCTCATTTTTTGAACTACTCACGTCACTCACACCTGGCTGAACGTGGGAGTTTCCAAGTTTTGGAGGGGAAACATATGGGTTTGAACTCCGATGATAGCGGTCTCCCTCTTGATTCTTCTCTCTGTTTCCCTATCTATCATTTCTTTCAGGCCACCCCTGAGTATCACGATTTCTCCAACCTTGATTTTCGTCCCTTGGGCGCTAAGGGCCTTGATTGGTTCCTTGAAATCCAGGTTGAGGACCTCCTAATTGGTTCCCCATGTATTGAAATTCTTCCTCGTACCTTGGTGGTGATGATTCCCCTTCATATTGCAAAAGACCTTGCATACCTACAACATTTACCACATTGGCCCCTACCCCCACTACATGCTTTGTCATTAATTCCAGCTGCGTAATCATCTTAGCAAGATTTTCATCCCGCTCTTCATCCCTTTTTCGCAGTTCAGCCGCCAATGCACTAGAACTGATCTCAGGCGTAGATACATTTGTCTCTCGCGTGTGCCAAGCCCTATTGGTTTTGGTCATTCTATCCAGAAGGGCTTTAGCCAACCTATACGTTTGATCCATAATAGATCCTCCAGCTAAATTGTTGGCCACAGACTTGTTGATGGAATCAAGAGCTCTGTAGAAGCTTTGGAGAAGCACTCCATTTGGAAGTCCATGATTGGGACAAAGAGCGACCTTCTCTTTGAACCTTAGCCATGCCTCATGCAAAGTCTCTCCAAGCTCTTGCTTGAAATTTGTGATGTCGTCCCTCAGCTGTAGCATCTTCGATGGAGGGAAGAAAGGATCCAAGAAGGCCTCGATTAACTCTTTCCAATATGTAATACAAGCATGGGGAAACTCTTCCAACCACATCATTGCTTCTCCCGTTAGAGAGATTGGGAAAAGCCTTAGTCTGATAGACTCTTGACTTATGCTTGTGATATTAAAGGGCTGGAATATCTCCAAGAAATATCTCAAATGCCAATTTGAGTCCTCACTTGGTTTACCCCCAAAGAGTCCCTTCATTTGCAGCTAATGCAGCATAGTGCTCATGACATGAAATACAACATTTCCTACCATAGGTGGTAGGCGAATGGCTCCCGCAATCTCCGGCATCACCGGGTTATCATCGTCATGCTCTATGTTACCTTCCACTGAGTTATCCCCTGCTTGGGAGTGATGACTCATGTGGTTGCAAGATCCTAATAGACACAACAAAATGACATCAAGTAACAATGATGCAAAACTATTTCAACTTAATAATCCACACAAGAATATCAAGAGCTAGTCCCTGACAACGACGCCATTTTTTATAACGTCCAAACTTCACTCCTCTTTTATAAAAGAGCATAAACGGTCGTTGTCTCAAAATAAATATTCTGACGGATGTCGAGGTCGAATCCCACAGAGAATTGAGTCGATAATTCAAGAGTTATAAACTAATTAAATCTAGAACGCATAATTGTTCAACATTTGAAAAGTAAACTTTGGGGAAATTAAAGGGAAAAAACTATATAATTCTAAATTAGAACTAATTGGAGGGAATTCCGATTGAAGAAATCACATGCAAGAGGCTAGGGGAATTCTATAGATGAGATCACAACTAAACCGCTAATTTCTCTAATGCCTTAGACTCAAAATTATCATAGGTACCAGTGGATAATTCACATTCTCTTTTTTTTCAACCATAAGAATGTTTATGCCTTGGGTTCTTTCAAACCCCAAAGCCAATTCAAATTATCAACCAAACAAACTTGAGGAAGGACTAGCTGTTTCTATCCTTGACCTTTAATGGAGTGAAAATGCAGGTTTTAACTAAATTCCACACATAACACTGCAATTCCTCACTATTATCTTCTCACCCAATTCTCACTTTTCTCTCTCAAGAAAAAGCAAAAAAAGTAAAGAACAATTCATGTTTGCAAACCATCAATTTTGGAACTTATAACTTGGGAGAAGATAACGGATCTACAATTTCCATAAGAATCCAAGAGAAATTTATCAAAATCCAATCAAATTAATAAACCCACCATGAATATACCTCTAGCTAGCAAATTAGTCAAGCATATTTCAAGGTAGAGAGAAAATACCAAGAGGATTCCCCTGACATTCATCACATTAACTTCACAATTTTGCTTCACAAGCTCTTACAACAATGGTGGAATTCCCCCAAAGTGGGTTAAAGAAAAAGAAGAAGAAAAGTTCTACCTAACTCTACAAATATGTGGGGAGAAGATTCTACTAAAAATTCTATGAAGAAGATGAAGTCTAATTGAATGAATGAGTGGTGTACAATGAAAGCCATCTAAATATATGTACTTTCTTGTGTACAACTTTCCCCAAATGCTCTTGAGTCTTTTAGATGTTTTGGAGACCTTTCTAGACCTTTTTACCCTTCATTAGATGGCCTCTCTCGTGAAGAACCGTCGTTTAGCCAGTGTCAATCCGCGGAGCACCAAACTGTAGCCGGTTGAAAACAGTGTCCTGGCATGAGGAATCAGCTGTTCAATGGGCATTTAACTGATGCCATTCCACGAACCGCCAGTTGTATAACCGGTCTAGACAGTAGCTTCGACGTTTCTCCCGCATTTCGCCTGCATTTCTCCCTTCTGGATCTGCATTTAGCCGATTTAAAACATGTCTTGGCACCTTTTCTTGAGCTCAAATCTTCCATTATATTTGGATCCTCTCCTTCATATGCTAACTCATCAAATTCCATCTCAAACTTCATGTGTTTTGCTCAATTTCATGCTTTGTTCACTCACGTGAAGTACCTAAAAGAATTCAAGAGAAAGGACATAACATCCACATAAACGACTCGAAAACTAGGCAAAAACTCATACTTAGGAGCCTAATGAGTTGGTAAATTTCCAACTCATCAGTGACTACAAAAAGGAGGCCTAAGATCATGTTCTAAGTGCAACTACATCTAGGATTTCACCTTGAGTCACACTTGGGGAAATTTCTAGACAAGAAGAGGTGCACGGGATTCACAAAAGTCCTTAATACACAAGGCATCACTCCTCAATAGACCATAAAAGTCATTGTCCACACATAATCTTGGTTTACAACATCAGAACATGCAAATTCGTAAGTCAAGCTAGGAATCTACAAGATATGACAAAGAATGCTATGTTCTTGATTCAAGGATTTGCTTATTATCACTTTCATTTTCCTGCCCCATTTATTTATTTATTTATTTTTAAAAAAAAATTCATTTCAAAAATTTTCTGGTGGTGCCTCTCAAAAAAGCTTCATAAAATACACAAGAAGAACATGACATTTTCCCTAAAGAAAGTTGCCACTAAATCTATCATCGGGAAGTGCCGACCCGGTTCGACAAAGAAAAGAGAAGAAACAAATGAACACTCCTCGGGAAAGAACCGTGGTATAAATAAAACCCTCGAAGTTTTTGATTACTACGCTACAATAAACAAAGGAGAACAAGAAAACAAGAAAACTTGGGTCATACAGGAGTAAATAATTCAAGACAAGGACCCCATTATCATTCTTAGCACACAAAAACTTTTGCAAATTGCACGACATACATATCTCCCTACTTAAAACCAGACATTGCTCCCAATGTAGCAAAAATGACAGATACTAAGGTGAAGGAGGCTTCCTGTCACGACCCGAACGGAGGCCCGGTTCATAACACGGGACAAGGAGCCCCGAGAGACCCCAAGTCGACCCATGGAATAAGCATACATCAAACTCAATCAAGAAACTGAATGATCAACAATATACTCATAGCGGAAGTCTAACTTTAATATAACATCAGAATACGAGATCCGAAGCTGAATACATACATATGTCTGAAAAGCCTCTAAACAAGATGAGTTGATGGGATAAGACCCCAACTAACTAGACAAAACTGAAAAATACATAAAGCAAAACTGGATAATCTAGTCCACGGGAGATGAGGACTCACCAACAATGCAAATGCTAACTCTGATAGGCTGACTAAGAGCGGGGCTTAACCTGAGGACCGGGTCCTGTATCATGAAACGATACAGCATAGAGTATGTGGTCAGTATGTGGAGTATACTAAGTATGCAGGATAAGTAAAATCGCTAAAGTAAGTAAAGTCATTTAAAGACAATGCATTAAGTAAAACATAACATTAAGAATCTGAGAGTAAGGCTTGCATGCATTCTTTTTGAAATCATGATCTCTTCATAACATGACATAACATAACTTCATACATCATAACTGAATCAATTTACTCAAAGCTGAATTCTGAAATTTATAAGTAAATCTGAACATTGAGTCAAACCTGCTTTAAAACATGCATTTACATAAATCTAATGAGTAATGAATATGCATATCTGAAATCATGAGGAACAATGGGAGACTCATCTTTTAACTAACATACCACAATAGATGATCCCAACTATCAAACTCAAATGAGTAGAGCCGTCCAAAGCCTTTCTAGGGCTATGGACGATACCCTAATATCGATATCAAGCTCGTGGGACATTAGGGCTGGGGATAGCTCACAAGGGAGTTCCCATGTAATATATAATAATATCAACCTACGTTGGCGCGTAGTTCTGAGGTATATGGTTTTCAACCCTTAGCCTACTCAGTGCAAGACACTACTCCCAAAAAATGCATATGCTCTACATCATATATAATGAAGCTCAGCATCGTATCTTATCGAAGCTCAATGATCAAATACATATCAAATATGAAATCATGCATATGAGAAGTTTTAGCTCTAAATATACCACAAGCTGAAAATATAATTGGGAGGCTTCGCTCCAAAATAATGTGGTAAGCTTAATTCAGGAAAATTGTCCTTCATACTTAACATGTGGGCATTGCCCAAAGATTTTTCATACTTAGAAATACTCAATTCTCATTGAAAAAATAATTGTAAATATGGGTAGCTTCAAAACATGCTTTTAATCATAATATCTCATCATCATCATGTATTCATTACAAATCTCATCTTTCATGAACATCTCAACCATGGCCTTTTAAATCAATAAACTTGAAATATGATTTTTGATTAAAAACATTATAAAATTTGCCCATGCTTCATAATTCAATAGTAGAATCATAATTAAATCATACCCATATATAGAAATAGAAGATTCATGCATTTGGGTTAAAACCCCATAGATTAGATATAGAATTTCATACTTTAGAGAGATATTGGGCATGGGTGTGAAGGGAATCACCCATTCATGACCCTACATACCTGTTAGTAGATGATTCTAACACTTCTTTAGATTCCCAATGGGAATTTGATAAGAAATTGATGAATGCTAAGCTTGATCACGCTCTCAAGTCTTCTACCTTGCATGCATGAACGATTGAGGCCTAAAATGAACTTAACCCCTTTAAAAGTCACTATTCATAACCCAAAACGTCGTAGGTTAGGCCTTAGGAACTTAGGAATTTTGGAAAAGCCCTTACTAAGTTTATAGAAAATAAATCCCAGGTGGTCCTAACGGAGGACCTAATGACTCGTTGTTGAGGGTCACAACTTTTGGAGTCGTCCGTTAAGTGCACTGCTTCATCTGATGTTCTGGGCTTGTCAAGGGAAACCTAAAGACTCGTTACTAGTGATCACAACTCGTGGTCACCATTCGTGATGTACACTGTCTTCATGCCAAATATTTTCTCAAATAGCTGAACACGACTTACCCCACGAATCGTGGGGACTGACCACGACTCATGGGGTCCCTTCCATCAAGTCCACTGCTCATTTTCCTTTTCTTTTCTAATCCCTCTCCCGACAATTGAACCAACGACTAGTGGGGCCTTGCCACGGGTCGTGTCATGCCCGTTGGGTCTCCTCCTCTCAAACACTTCAACTTTCTTTCCCTGGCCTTCCCCATGAGTCACATCATGATTCGTTCTAAATCTGCTACTAAACTTTTACTTTTTCCCCATTTCAACTCCCGGGTCTGATCTTTGAGCTTTCGGGGTATAACAATATCTCCCCCTTTGAAACATTCGTCCCTGAATGAAACACATAGAAAAGTAGAGATATGCAATTATCATATTCGAATACTGATCATTTAAATCGAAAACTTAAAAAATGTCTTCCTCTTATTCAAACTACACAGATGAACTGAATTCACGAATAGTACATACATAAGAGAAACTTGTGCTCATGAACTGAACATGAAAAGTAAATAGAGTCTAAGTGCAAAATTGATACCTCAAGCTGAAACTGAGCTGGTAGAGAATAAATGTGGGTATCTAGGCATCATATCCGCTTTAGCTTCCCACATAGATCCTTCAATATGTTGATTCCTCCATAACACTTTAACTGAAGCCACTACCTTGTTCCTTAGCCTTCGAACCTGTCGATCCAAAATTTCCACTGGAACCTCCTCAGAGCTAAGGCTGTCTTTTACACCAACACTATCCACCGGGAAAACTAAGGCTGGATAACCCAAACACTTCTTTAAAAGCGATACGTGAAACACAGGATGCACAAAAGCTAACTTTGAGGGCAACTCCATTTCATATGCCACCTTGCCGACTCTTCTCACAATCCGATAAGGGCCAACATAACGAGGGATGAGTTTCCCTTTCTTTCCAAACCGCATCACTCTCTTCATGGGAGATACCTTAAGAAACACCCAATCATCCACCTCGAATTCAAGTTCTCTCCTCCTTACATCGGCGTAGGACTTTTGACAACTCTTGGCTGTTTTCCACCTGTCTCTTATCAACTGAACCTTCTCCATTGCCTCATGGACCGAGTCCGTCACTATCATTGCCGCTTCACCAACCTCAAACCACCTGATGGGCGATCTATATCTCCGAACATAGAGATCCTCAAATGATGCCATCTGGATACTGGAGTGATAACTGTTATTGTAGGCGAACTTGATTAGGGAAAAGTGATTATCCCAACATCTTTGAAGTCAATCATGCATGCCCTCAACATGTCCTAAAGGGTCTGAATTGTCCGCTCCACTTGACCATCCGTTTGCGGGTGGAATGTTGTGCTGAGTTTAATTTGTGTACCGAGTCCTTTTTGAAATGACCTCCAAAACTGAGAGGTAAATTAAGTACCTCCATTTGAAATGATGGATAAGGGCACTCCATGCAATCGAACTAACTCTTGGATATATAGTTTTGCGTAATCCTCTGCTGAATCCATGGTCTTAACCGGTAGAAAATGAGCAGCCTTGGTCAACCTGTCTACCACCACCCAAATGGAGTCATATTGTTGATGAGTACGAGGTAGACCTATAATGAAATCCATATTAAGTTCTTCCCACATCCAAGTGGGAATGCTTATATCCTAAAGTATGCCTCCCGGTCTTTGATGCTCGACCTTTACTTGCTGACAATTCAGACACTTGGCTACGAATTTTGGAATATACTTCGTCATTCCATTCCACAAATAGATTTCCCGTAAGTCACGATACATCTTGGTGGCACTCGGATGGATAGAATACCTGGATCCATGAGCCTCATGCAACATCTGGCTACTCAAATCATTGACATCTGGAACACATAGGCGACCTTGGTACCGAAGCACCCCATCTCCCCCTTGGGAGAAGACCTCCACCTTCTGACTTTGAATGGTTTCCTTCAACTTTACAAAAATCGGGTCCTCATCGTGTCTAGCTTTCACATCAGTTTCCAAGGACGATTCTGATTCGTTCTGCACAACAACACTGTCATTAGTCGAGTCAACCAACCTAACTCCCAACCATATGAGTCGATGGATATCCTTTACCAACTCGTTCTTCCCCTCATCCATATGGGACACACTCTCCATAGAGAGCCCATTAAGTGATTCCGCTACCACAATAGCCTTACCTGGATGGTAAAGGACACTCATATCATAGTCTATGAGTAGCTTCAACCATCTCCTTTGCCAAAGATTTAGATCTTTCTGCATGAACACATATTGTAAGCTCCTGTGGTCCATAAATACATCCACATGGACCCCATAAAAATAATTTCGCCATATCTTCAAGGCGAATACCACCGCGGCCAATTCAAGATCATGGGTTGGGTAATTCTTTCATGCACTTTCAACTGTCTAGAGGCATATGCTATCACTTTGTCATGCTGCATCAACACACACCCCAGTACGATCCTTGAAGCATCTCAATACACCACGAATCCATCGGTACCCTCGGGTAGGGTCAACACCGGTGCTGAAGTAAGTCGAGTCTTGAACTCTTGGAAGCTCTTCTCACAAGCCTCCGACCATTGGAATTTGACCTTCTTCTGAGTCAACTTGGTCAAAGGTGCTACAACAGATGAGAAATCCTCAACAAACCTTTGATAGTAACCAGCTAAACACAAGAAACTCCGAATATCTGAAGGATTTACCGGTCTAGGCCAATTCTTCACCGCCTCGATTTTAAGAGATTTCACCTTTATACCCTCACTTGATACCACATGGTGCAAAAATACTATGGAGTCCAACCAAAACTAGCACTTGCTTAATTTGGCATATAATTAAAGATCCTTGAGAATCTGAAGCATACTCTTAAATGAGTGGCATGCTCCTCCTCGCTCCGAGAGTATATCAAGATGTTGTCAATAAACACAATCACGAACATGTCTAGGTATGGCTTGAACACCCTATTCATCAAGTCCATAAAAGCTACAGGAGAATTCGGTAGTCCAAAAGACATAACTACAAACTCATAATGACCATACTGTGTCCTAAAGGCTATCTTTGGGATGTCACTCTCCCGAACTCTAAGCTGATGGTACCTGCATGTTAGATCTATCTTCGAGAAACACTTGGCACCCTAAAGCTAGTCAAATAAATCATCAATCCTAGGTAGAGGATACCTGTTCTTTACGGTGACCTTGTTTAATTACCGATACACATGCGAAGAGAACCATCTTTCTTTTGGACAAAGAGAACTGGTGCACCCCATGGGGACTTTGTCGGTCTAATGAAACCCTTATCTAAAAAATCCTTCAACTGCTCTTTCAACTTTTTTAGCTCGGCTGGAGCCATTATGTAGGGAGGAATAGATATAGGTTGCGTGTCGGAAAGAAGGTCAATACCAAAATTAGTATCTCGCTCGGGAGGAACACTTGGAAAATCATCAGGAAAGACCTCTGGGTAATCACATACTACTGGAACTGACTGGATAGTCGGGATCTTGGACTCAACATCCTTAACCCTAACTAGATGGTACACACAACCCTTAGAAATCATCTTCCTGGCCTTAAGGTAGGAAATGAAACGACCTACAGGCACAACTGAACTACCCTCCCACTCTAAGACTGGCTCACCCGGAAATCTAAACTTTGCTGCTCGGGTTCTACAATTAACTGAAGCATAGCATACAAATAGCCAATCCATGTCAAGAATAACATCAAAATCGGTCATGGATAATTCTATCAAATCTGCTGAAGTGACCTTCTGAAGGAATGAGACTAGGCAACCTCTATACACCAGTCCAGCCATAATTGAGTCACCTACTGGAGTAGAAACTGAGAAGGGTTCTGACAAGACTTCGGGACATACTCTGAAGCTACTAGCCACATAAGGTGTCAGAAAAGACAAGGTAGCCCCTGGATCTAACAAAGCATAAACATCAATATGGAAGACTCGTAACATACTAGTGACCATATCCAAGGAGACCTCCTGCTCTTGACGGGATGCTAAGGAATAGAATCTATTCTAGCGCTGACCACCAACTATGCTAGTAGATGCCCCCTGATGTGATGAGCGTGCGGGAGGGGTTGCTGAACTAGAAGCTGGGCCTCGACTCCCAACCTGATCCTGTCTCACTGCTGGAAAATCTCTAAGCATGTGTCTGGGCTGCCCACACCTAAAACTAGCACCTGAACCTGCAAAGCACTGGCCTGTGTGCCCTCGACCACATCTGCGACAAGCTGGGATGCTAGAATCTGCAGGTCTGCTGCTCTGACCCCTCAAGCCTGATGCTCAGCCTTTTTTATCATCTCTAGGCTTGGATGTCACAGTCAATGTTGAAGATACGGAGGCTGATGATCACTGGTGAGTCTGCCGTCGGTGCCCACCACCGGACCTCGGCTGAGAGAACTTGTGGTCATCGGTCCTGGCCTTGTTGATCTCCCTCTCTCTCGAATTTGCCGCCTCCATCTGCTGGGCATACAACACTATACGAGGAAAGTCCATATCCTGATGAAGCATGGTAGTCCTGCAATCTTTGTAAGAATAGCCTGCCACGCCATGAGAAAATCGGCTCACCCGCCCTCTAATCAACCACTAACTCTGGGACATATTTTGACAAGCGAGTGAACTCAAGAGCATACTCTTTCACCGTCATCCTTCCTTACTTCAGATTTAAAAACTCAGCTGCCTGTATCTCCCTTATCTCACGAGGGAATAACCGGTCTACAAATGTAACATGGAACTCTTCCCAAGTGACAGGACCTGCTCCGGCGACCCTACTATCCTTCCATTGACAAGACTATATATGCGGGACCCCTTTCAACTAGTAAGAGACCAACTCTGCGCACTCAACCCATTCACCCCCATGACTTGGGTGCTCTTGACAATCTCTTCTATGAACTCATGCGGGTTCTATCTACCTTGGACCCAAGGAACTCTGACTCAAGCCGTCGCTGCATTGCCATTTTGTGGAACATGCCCAACCACCCGCTGATTAACCTGAGCAGTCAAGGCCTACGCAAGCATCTGAATAACGGCCCGGAACTCAGTATGAGCACACTAGCTCCAGCGCCTAGTGTTCCTGAACTTGTGGGGCTTGCTGGTGTCCATTACCATTGCCATCCTCGTGGCCTTCACTATTCCCATTTCTCTTACCAATCAATCTTCAGGGAGCCATGATTCTACAATCGCAAATAGCATGAATTATAAGGATAGAAAGACTTTTCATCGCACGATATAGATCATGAGAGAAGGGTACATTTCCTAATATGCCTCGTAGCCTCTTCTTCACAAGTGTGGCGCGCTTCACACCCATGAAAAATACTCTACTCAACGCGGCTTTCAGACACCCTAGGACACTTCAAACCTATGGCTCTGATACCAAGTTTGTCACAACCCAAATGGAGGCCCGGTTCATAACACGGGACAAGGAGCCCCGAGAGACCTCAAGTCGACCCATGGCATAAGCATACATCTAACTCAATCAAGAAACTGAATGATCAACAATATACTTATAGAAAAAGCCTAACTTTAAAATAACATCAGAATAATGAGATCCGAAGATCAATGCATACATATGTCTGAAAAGCCTCTAAACATGATGAGTTGATGGGAAAAGACCCCAACTAACTCAACAAAACTAAAACTGAAATACATAAAGGAAAATTGGATAATCTAGTCCTGGGGAGATAAGGACTCACCAACAATGCAAATGCTAAATCTGATAGGCTAACTAAGAGAAGGGTTGAGCCTGAGGGCTGGGTCCTGTATCATGAAAAGATACAACATAGAGTATGCGGTCAGTATGTGGAATGTGCCAAGTATGCAGGGTAAGTAAAACCGCTAAAGTAAGTAAAGTCATTTAAAGGCAATGCTTTAAGTAAAACATAATATTAAGAATCTGAGAGTAGGGCTTGCATGCATTTTTTCTGAAATCATGATCTCTTCATAACATGACATAACAAAACTTCATACATCATAACTGAATCGATTGACTCAAAGCTGAATTTTGACATTTATAAGTAAATCGGAACATTGAGTCAAAAATTCTTTAGAACATGCATTTACATAAATCTCTTGAGTAATGAATATCCATATTTGAAATCATGAGGAATAATGGGAGATTCATCTTTTAACCGACATACCACGATAGAGCTTACGTGGTTCCAACTAACACACTCAAGTTGGTAGAGAGGGCCAAAGCCTTGCTAGGGCTAAGGACGATACCATGATATCGTTATCAAGCTTGTGGGCAGTTAGGGCCGGGGATAGCTCACAAGAGAGGTCCCACATAATATATAATAGTATCAACCTATGTTGGCGCGTATTTATGAGGCATAGGGTGGTGGACCCTTAGCCTACACTGTTCTAGAAACTACTCCCAAAAACATGCATATTCTCTACATCATATTAACGAAGCTCAACATCGTCTCTTGATGAATCTCATTGATAAAATACATATCAAATATGAAATCATCCATATGAGAAGCTTTAACCGTTGGCGACCCGCATTTCACCGGTGGCTTTATTTCCCAAAGGCAGTGGTGATCGGCTTTTGACCGACGTTTCGCCGGTCTTCCTCGATGCAACGCTGACTTTCATCCACTTCCTTCTTCTTGCTCCATTTGTTGCTCTTTTCATCAAATTAAGAATCTTCACAAAACAAAGGCAAAAAGGGCATAAAATCTACATAAACAACTTAGAAACTAAATAAAAAATCAGGCTTAAGAGCCTAATGAGTTGGTGAATTACCAACTCATCAGGAGGGAGAGGCACGCCAGGCCTATTTCAGAGCAGAAATTGCTAATTTTAAAGCTAAGTATTAGAGGGCAAAAGCGTCATTTAAAGGATCAACTATATATATCGCTTCTAGGTAGTTTGTTAAGCATCTTTTGATCACTTTTACATTACATATATCATTTTGTGGAGGTTGTAATCCGCTTGGAAGGAATACAAGTTCTACACTGGGTTTCTTCTTTTCTTTATCATTTTTCTTTGAACGATGATGATTAACTCTTTGTTTTTCCACTTATCTATGAGTGGCTAAACTCATACTCTAGGGTTTTTTCCATAGTGGATGGTTGATGTTTGATAGACTGATTTATACTAGTTTCAATTCTTCATTAATGGTTGTTTACATTTACTTGTTTTAATTTATTATTCACTAGCCTAATCACCTTGTGAGTAAATCTGGTGGCTTTCGGTTGAACTTGGGAAAGAGAACGAAAGAGTTAAAGGTAAATATAAAACAGAAATTCAAAGACCCTTGAACCCAATATTGTAAGGATAGAAGTTTTTGAGGATAGGGATATACCCTTCAACCCTATTTAGTTAAAATACAAGTAGGAATAACCATCGTTTCATATTTCTCCCGCGACCATAGGGATATAGGCATTAGGGTTCATGAGATAGTTCTTAAATGCTCGGGAGAGTGGCAAGGAATGGGATAGTAACTTATAATTAGCAACCATAGGAAGAATCATTCTAGTGTAATCACATATTGAAAACTCAACCTATAACTAAATGTGCCATTTCCCTAGATTTTCATATCATCTGAAGTAAAACCGAGTTTGCAACAACTTTAGTTAATTTTACATTTAAAGTTTTTAGTAGTTTAATTATCTAAATCATTTCCCTTTTCAACTTCTTCATAGAATAGAAAAATAAGTAACAACCTTAAACGATTGAACTGAAAAGTATTTGAGGGATCGATAATTGGGACTTCTAGTCCTATATTACTTGACGACCCCGTGCGCTTGCTTGTGCTTCAGCGACATCAAGTTTTTGGTGCCATTGCCGAGGACTTTAATATTGTTTGATTATTTCTAGGTTTGGATTTTTATTTTTCTATTCTGCATTTTACGTTTGTTTCTAATTCTTTTTTTGTGAAGTTTTTAGGGTTGTGTGCTCAGAGTATGCCAAGTACAAGAAGGTAAGAATCACTTTTGGCTTCTTTTGATCCTGAAATTGAGAGAACCTTCCAAAGGTTAATCATGGAGAATAACAAGCTAGCACAAGAGAGGGTTCCAGTGTTGAACTTTGCTAGGTCGAAGTTGGAGAACACTTCTAATGCGATCGTTAAGACGGATATCATTGGGAACTTTGAGTTGAAGGAAGGGACCATACGGTTGGTAAAAAACACTTGTCAATACCAGGGAAAGACACACGAGGACCCCCACAGGCATCTAATGAGGTTCGTGAAGCTGAGTGAGAATTTCCACTACCAAAACATGTTAGATGAATATTTTAAACTAACATTGTTTCCATTCTTCTTGAATGGTGAAGCCAAGGAGTATCTTCAAAATGAGCTAGTAGGTTCCATCATCACATGGGAGGATCTTTTCAACAAATTCATCCATAGGTTTTTCTCTTCAAGGAGAACCAAGGAATTGGGAGGGAAGATCTATGGGTTTGTGTAGAGAGATGGTAAACCTTAGCTTAGGCATGGGAACGATACAAGGGCTATTTGAGATAGTGTACGCACCACATGCAGCCAAAGAAGATAATTGGGCACAACTTTATAGAGGGTCTGAAGCTCGAGTAAAAGATCTTGCTTGATATGACTGCACAGGGACAAATATTTTCCAAGAGCTATGATGAATTAGAGTCTCTTTTGAACCTCATGTCAGCAGGGAGTCATGATTATCAAGATTCAGGTAGATGATTCAGGATTCAGTACAACAAAGGTACTAGGGAAGCTCGATGTAGATGGTGTTGCGACAATTAGAGCAGGCATTAGCCAGCTGGTGAATGTGATTAGCAAGATTGTGACCATACCAACAAGAAGCCAAGTACAATAGGTACATTAGGTTCAGACGCCACCACCATCAAGTGAAGCATGTAGAGAAGGTCATGCATATTTAAGTTTCCCACTTAACCCCAAATCTATATATTTTGTGGGAGAACAAGGTCATGGTGGAGGTTTTGCAGGTAATAGCTATAACAAGGTGTACCGGAATGCAGCCAATCCCTCATTGGGGGATTAAAACATCCAATGGCCCCAGAATACTTATCCAAGGCCTCAGCGCCAACAACCAAATAGTTCTCTGGAGGAGAAAATAAAGCAGTGGATGGTTCAACAAACTCAAATGGTTATTTAGATACAAAAGTCCATCCATGAGATTGAGAGGCAGATGGGGCAATTGGCCCTGCAGCAGACTAACAAACCAAAAATGGCACTTTCGAGTAACACGGAGAAGAACCCCAAGGAGAATGTGAGCGAAATCTCTTTGTGCAATGGTAAAAAGGTGGGTGAGGTGATCCCAAGAGAAAACAAGGTTGATGATGAGTAGGTTGTGAAGTCCAAGAGTAAGGTCAGTGAGTCAAGCAACTCACAACCAAAAGTTGTAGTAGCTAGACCACCACCCCCACTCCCATAAAGATTTAAGAAGCAGAAGGAGGACTCAGTCTGCCAGAAATTTCTTGATGTATTGAAAGAGGTACATGTTAACTTACCATTGTTGGAGATTTTGCAGGAAGTTCCAAAATATTCTAAGTACTTGAAGAACATTGTGTCCAACAAGAGGAGGTTAATAGAGTTTGAAACTGTGGGTCTCACGGAAAAGTGTAGTTCTCTAGTTTAAAAAAAAATTTCAATAAGCTGAACGACCCTCGGAGCTTCACCCTTCTAGTGGTGATTAGAAATAAGGAAGTAGGTTATGCGTTGTGTGACTTGGGTGCAAGCATTAATCTGATGCCTGCATCCTTGTTCAGAAATTTAGGTTTAGGTGAACCACGTCTGACCACAGTGACTTTGCAGCTTGTAGACCGATCTCTTGCCTATCCTGATGGAATAATAGAGGATGTCTTGATAATGGTGAGACATTTCAACCTACTAGTGGACTTCATAATCCTAGATTACGAAGAAGATACAGCAGTCCCCTCATTTTAAGGAGAGGATATTTAGCCACCGCTGATGCTGTCATACAGGTAAACTTGGGCAAGATGTCTATGAGGGTGGATGGTCAGGTGGTAGTTTTTGAGGTGTTTAGAGTAGCAAGGATGCCTCCTGACTATGAGGACTTCATAGTTAAGACTTTAGTAGAACCTGGAGGGTGCAATCAGATAGTTGAGTAGCGTGGGCTGCATGAGAGTTTATCAAATTGTCAGTTTGGTCAATGTTTCATGTTACACCCCATAAATTCCTATTGTTTAACTGACGCATGCGAGGAAAGGCCAGAGGATGAGTATACGAGTTGGCATCGAGTGAGCAGGAGGCCGAGGCTAGAGGCCAGGCGCCTTAGGCGCCGCGCCGCGCTGCCAGGCCGGGGCTCTGGCTGACGCGTCGCGCCCCTGGCCTGACGCTATGGCCAGCATGCTGCGCCCTCTAGGCCACTGCCCCACCTATATATATTTATGATCAACTATTAAGTTATTCATTTGAAAATATCCCAAGGAATAGAAGAGAAAGGGAGCATGGATTTCAATCGTTTTTGTCAAATTACGCCATTAAACTCCATCCAAATGCAACTTCATCCTGGATAAAGAGTTCTAGGCCTATGAGGAGCATCCCTACAGAGTTATTTCTTGAAAATTCGCTCGGAGTGCTTGAAACATTCCGAGTAAAAGTTTTCAGGATTACTTCTAATTGACTTCTACGCAACTAAAAGTGATAGATAAGCATTTCTACCTTCCAAACTCTCAGGAATTTGTGAGCTTTCGGCTGAATTAAATGTTGTTGAATTATAGTAAACATTACCGAAAGATATCGTTGTTTGCCGAGTCTTAGTATTGAAAATAGCTTTATTTTCTCACCATAAAGACTGCAATTGGGTGGAATCTCCGGCTACATGTTGGAACTATTTGGATAAATGAGAATCAGCATTCGAGGTATTTTACGGCTAACCTCTTTCGACAAGTTGTTTCTATCGTATAGTAATATGACTTATGTCCTTGTAAGAAACATGTTGTAATTAGCTGCTATCATTAGTTTTGAAATTAAATTTGATTATTTTGGTTAGAACTGACCCCACCTATTATAGCCTTCCGTCGACCAACATCAGGATTACTAGTTGTGTCATTGCCTATGGGGCTATTGATCGCTAAGAGGAGCTATATGTTGTCTGACAGGACTATATTCAGGCCTATAAGGCCATATTATAGTCCATCCATGAATGGGCTTCTACTTTTATGTCGTATCAGCATCACTAACCCTCTATCGAGCCTTGTGTGCCTAGGGTGCAGTTACAGGACCCCAACAAGCTCAGAAATAGCTACAGAAGCCCAGCGGGCTCAATTGCAGACTTGGAGGCCAGGTAGGTTGGCTATAGTTTCCCGTGACTCATATTGACCATACTAGTGGCATATAGATTGAATTGTACTTGCTAGGACTTATGGGGGCCCGGGTAGGTTATGTTGTGTTGGTTGTACCTTCCAGACTTATAGGGGACAACTAAGGTTCTTGTTTGTATACTTATTTGTTATCTATACTTTAGGTTGTGAGGTTAGTCAGGTTATCACTCTTACCTTTTCTATTGATTACTTTTAGCTCTTTTATTAGTTCTATTCAGTCATTTTCATTACCGCCTTACATATTCGGTACATATTATACTGATGCCCTCTTTGGGGCACTGCATTCTTGCCTGCAGGTGTGGATAGACGTGGTTTAGGACTTCCTTAGCTGTCAGCCAAAGTTAGTAGTGCAGTTAGATCCTTTTCTCTAGAGTTGATAGTTAGAAAGGTTTGTTCTTTTGTTGTACAACTTTTGGGTTTATTGGGGCCCTGTCCCAACCACTATTCCACTCTTAGAGGCTTGCGGACTACAACTGTTTAGTTGTTAGTTGTTGTTGGCCGCGTGGGGCCTATGTATTCTATATTTGCATATTGGCCGTGTGGGGCCTAGTTAGCTAGTTAGTTAGCAGCCTTGTCAGCTTTAGTGTGACTATGATCACCTATTTTCATTCTTCTATAACTAGATAGAATGATGGTCTTGTAGGCCTGCATAAGATCCTTTTATTTTTATGTGTGTTGGGTTAGCTGTTTTCCTTTACAGGTGCTATATGGCCTTGTTGGCCCGAGGCTGTGTTTACAGCCGAGATTTAGTAGTTTGTTTTCTTGATTTTGAGTTGCTGGCAGTCACCAGAGGTGCTTATGCCCAACCAGGTCAGCCCATATTTTAGTATGGAATGAGGTGCCAGTCATGCCTCCCAAGGTGGGGCGTAACAGACTTGGTATCAGAGAAATGTCGTATCCTAGAGAGTCTGCAAGCCGGTTCTAGTAGAGTCTTGTCTATGGATGTGTTGTGCACCACATTCTATAGGCAGGAGGCTACGAGGAATGATAGCATGGTTACTCTCGTTTCTTCTCCAATCGTGATATAGAGTTTTTTCGTATAGGGTGAATCCCTAAGCTCACATTATTCTGCTTACTTATAGAGAAAATGTATGATGCACGACAGACGACGACTGGTCGGGAACTAGATTTTGCGGTAGGAGAGGGCACTAGCAGGGTGCCCCAGTCAGAGCCGGCCCGATCTGAGGGTGATAAGGACACTTCATCCCAGTCTCCCCAGCATTCTCTGCTACGCCAGGAGCCCACTAGGGCAGCAGATATGTCAGCACCACCCCCAGCAATCCCTAAACCTATACCATCAGATCAGGAGGTTAGGAGCGTTGTTTATATGCTGGCTCAAATGATGGTCACCCAAAACTATCCTGTGGTACCAATTGTCGCTGAATCTATTGGAGGACATGGAAAGTCGAGGGTTCGAGAGTTTCTTGCCCTGAGACCCTCACAATTCATGTGGACATACCGTAGGGAGGATCCTAAGGACTTTCTGGACCAGTTTTAGTGAATATTTAGGGTAATGCATGTTATACTCGCTGAGTCAGTTAAGTTGGAAGTATTTCGTCTACGAGACATAGCCATATTATGGTACGTGTCACACCCCACCTTGGGAGGCATGACTGGCACCTAGTGCCACACTGGAATCTGACTGACCTGGCTAGGCCTATGCACGTATGGTGCAAGCCTGCAACCCAATTCAAGAAAACAACGGGCTATATCTCGGCTGTAAACACAGCCCCCGGCCGACAAGACATTATAGCCACCTGTAAAAGAAAACAGCTAACCAGAAATAGATAACTGAAAAGTAAATCTAGCACTAAACTAAGCTATGACCGACAAGGCCACTAACTAACATCTAAACAATGCCCCACACGGCCAACACGTAAAATAAAGCATACATGGGCCCCACATGGCCAACAACAACTAACCACAGGGAATCTGAAACAATCTACAAGCCTCTAGGAATGATATAATGGTCGAGAAAGGGCACCGACCTACCCATAAACTGTACATTCAAAAGAGTAAACCTTCTAACTATTAGCTCCGAAGGAAAGGAGCCGACTGCACTGCTATTCTTGGTTGGATACTAGGAAGGTCCTGATCCACATCTATCCGCACCTGCAGGAAATTAATGCAGTGCCCCAAGAAGGGCGTCAGTACAATATGCACCGAATATGTAAGGCAGTAACTATAAATAACTGAATGAACTGAAAGGAAACTGAAAGTAACTGAATGAAAGGAATAGAGATACTACCTGAATAGCTGAACTTGTTGTCTAATCTATCAGTAAATAATGCAAACAAGAACCTTACCTGGCCCCCATAAGTCGGAAGGTACAACAAACATAGAATAACACACTCAGGGACCCCTTAAGCCCTGGCGAGTACACTTTAATCTATATACCCCTAAAAAGGTCACACTGAATAATCTAATAACTATAGCCATCCTACTAGTCCCTTGGGTCTACAATTGAGCCCGCTTGATCCCTGAACTGTAGTTATGTCTGATTCTAGTGGACCCTTGATATTTGCACCCCGGGCACAAGGCTCGATGGGGTGTGTGGTGCCGATACGACATATAATAGTCCATCCATGGAATGGACTGTATGAGGACCTCAGACCCCATCTTTGTCCCTCGCAGATGGGATACCTCTCCTTGGAGCAACGTCTTCTAGAACATGGTGGGCGGCAACACAACTAGTAACCTCGGGTTGGTTATGGAAGGCTATATAGGGAAAAGTCAATCCCAAGCTAAACATAGAGTACTGGTCTCAGCTAATAGCAATAGCTAATCACAATAGATATACTTTTAGCTCTCTTACTAGGATTCAAACTATATTACAATACTCAAGAAACTAACATGTCGAAGGAATTCTCCTTAACATACCTCAATCGTCGATTTCTGATTAACTGGCGAGTTTCAATTCGTATTCAATAGCCCTTTCCAACTGTAATTGTATGACTGGGAGAATGAGACTAGTTTTAGTACTAAATTCGACAAAAATGACAACTTATAATACTAATATTAACTATACTTCAACTTAACAAAATACGGCCAAAAATTTATAATTTCCCGATAGTTTAGAAAGGAGAAATGTTTACTTGAAGCCTGTGACTGTATACGAATCAATTTGGAGCAATTCTGACAACTTCTACTCGGCGGGATTACAATTTTCTGAGTGAATTTCAAGAAAATAACTCCTTAGTAAAGCTCCATGCAGGATTATAACCCGATACCTGAAGTTAATTTGAATTGGGGCAGCATTTAGCAGCGTAACCGGAGGAAATTTGGATGAAAATTGCGGACTCTCTACTGTACGGGATGAAGAATATAATTATGTAATGAAACTAAATGAAGACACTTAATATATATAACTTTGGGCAGAGCGCACCATATTACAGGTGTGTCACGGAGCCCAACGCGCAGGGGGAGGGTCAGTGACACGTTGCCCCTTTTGGTAGCTGGTCTGGCCTTCTCCCTTGCAACCTTGATATTGCACTCCTTCAACCTTTCCCCGAGCCCTTTCTCATACGTGTTGTACTCTAAAACTCTTGACTAATGTATGAATATGCCAACTTAAATGATAGAAAGGGCTTTTAGGGGAGACACTGCCGAAATCTTTCTAGAATAATAGTTGAAAGAGTTAAACTCCTGTAGGCTATAGTTGACATTCGAGGACGAATAAACCTCAGCTTCCCCTTTTTACCAAAACTCATCACACCCTTCATTGGAGAAACTTTCAGAAATACCAAATCATCTACATTGAATTCCATGTTGCTACGCCGTTCATCAGAGTAAGATTTCTGGCAGCTTTGAGCTACCAACAAATGCTCTGTGATAAGCTTCACTTTCTCCTCTGACTGATGGGTTATGTTTGGTCCAATTAACCCTAATTCTCCAACCTCGACCCAACCAGCTGGAGACCTGCATTTCCGCCCATATAAGGCCTCATAAGGCGCCATCTGGATTCCCAAATGATAACTGTTATAATAAGAAAACTCAATAAGGGGTAAATGTTCATCCCAGCTGCCCCTGAAGTCTAGCACGCACGCCTATAACATATCCTCGAGTGTCTGAATTGTATGTTCTGCCTGCCTGTTTGTTTGAGGATGGAATGTTGTACTCAGGTTAACCTGTGTTCCCAAGCCTCTCTAAAATGACTGCCAGAACCTAGTTGTGAATTGTGCTCCTCTGTCAGAAATGATAGAAGTTAGGACACCATGCAATCAAACTATTTCCCTGATGAATAATTCGGCAT
>JACEIK010000528.1:321144-347016 GCA_018107945.1 Datura stramonium | reverse complement strand
CCCACTTCATTTTTATGTCATTTATGATACAATTTTCAGTGAAAAATCCTAGAGAACAGAGAAGGACAAAGGGTTACTATAAATTTTTGTTTGATTACGCCGTCAAACGCTATCCAAAGTCAAATTATCTTCGGGTATCGAAGTATAAGGCTACAGGGAGAATTTCTATGGAGTTTGTTTCACGAAAATCGCCCAGCGAATCGTCGTCCCGCCGACCCAAAGTGATTGGAATTGCTCCAAAGTAGTGTTAATATACTCCCAGGCTTAAAGTGAGTATTTCTTTCTTTTAGACTTTCGAGAAATTATGAGTTTGGGATCGTTCTTCGATAAGTCGAAGAATAGTCAGTATATAGACTTAAAGTATTGTTTCTTCTGGTATAAGCATTGAAGTTAGTTCTATTCTTTCGTGAATATGATTACAGTTGGAAGGAACAACTAAATACTAGCCGAACCTCACCAGTTAATCGGTAAACCGACAGTCAAGGTATGTAAAGCCAGTTTCTTTCGGTAAGTTAGTTGTCCCAGTATAGTAAAATAGTATATATTCCAGTAGAGTATTTCAAAAACAGCATAGCGTACTTAGTATGAAATTTAGTAAAGCACGCCAGAAATATTATATCGTGTTTAGCATGAAACTTAGTAAAACAGCATAAGTCCCAACAGATTAGTTCAGAAATATTATATCATGCTTTAGTATGAGATTCAGTACAGCATGTTAGAGATTATATTATTATCATTATATTCAGGATGTATTATATGCAGTCATTGCTATCAGTTGAGACTTGATTGTATTGTTTTGGGCTGGATTACCTAGCTTTCGTGACCGCCCCAGGGTTAATAGCTGTATCGACTCGTCCGCTAGAGGCGAGGATACGTCGCTCTACGGAGTGGCATGTCGTCCACTAGGGACGAAGATGGGATGCTAGTTTCCCCATATTTTTCCGTGGTTGGCCTTTGTACACCCCCTTCGAGTGCTTGCACCCGGGGTATTGATTTCAAGAGTCCTCCAGACTCAGGTATAGTTATAGTCAGGGGCCCAGCGGGCCCAAGCTGCATACCCAAGGGATCGGTAGGTTTCTTATAGTCAGTAGGTGATGTGGTATGACCTGGGTAGGGGTAGATAGATTGTGAAATCTGGAGCACTGGTCGCAAATGATCTCGATGTTCTACTTTTGAACGAGAATACACCAGAATATCATCAATAAACACTATCACAAACAAGTCCAATTACGGCCTGAAGATGTTGTTCATCAAATCCATAAACACTACTCAAGCATTCGTCAATCTGAAGGACATGACTAGGATTTCAAAATGGCCATACCTATTCCTGAAAGAGGTCTTGGGAATATCTCTCTCCCGAACCCACACCTAGTGATACCCATACCGTAAGTCGATTTTAGAAAAATATTTTCCCCCTTATAGTTGATCAAACAAGTCATTTATCCTGGGAAGCGGGTATTTGTTCTTGATAGTGGCTTTATTTAGCTTCTGGAAATCTATACACATACGGAGGGAGCCATCTATTTTTCTTACGAAAAAAAGTGGCGCACCCCAAGGTGAAGTGCTCTGCCTGATGAAGCCCTTATCCAACAAATCTTTCAGTTGTTCCTTCAATTCTCTGAGATCAGCAGGAGCCATTCGGTACGGAGGGATGCATATAGGCTGAGTACCTGGTAATAGATCGATAGCAAAATCAATTTCCTGTTATGGGGGAATACCAGAAAGTTCATCTGGAAATAAATCTAGAAATTCATTAACTACTAAAATGGACTGAAGGGTCGGGGATTCTGCTTGGACATCCTGAACCCTGTCAATATGGTAGGTTCAACCCTTTGCTATCAACTTTCTTGCCCGAAGATAGGATATAAACCTACCTTTTGGCATGGCTGCATTTCCTTTCCACTCCCATATTACCTCCCCTGGAAAGTGAAACCGGACTGTCTTGGTCCAACATTCTACATTGGCATAACATGGTGCTAGACAATCCATACCCATAATTGCATCAAAATCGATCATTTCTAGTTCCACCAAATCTGCAAAAGTCTGGCGACCAACAACCTCTACTGTGCAACCTCAGTAGATCCTTTTAGCTATAATAGAATCACCGATAAATGTGGACACTCAAAAGGTTCAGTGAAGCAATTCTGGCATGATACCAAATTTCCAAGCTACTAGTGGCGTCATATAAGAAGAAGTGGAACCTGGGTCTATCAAAACATAAACAAAATGAGAGCAAATGTCCAGCATACCTGTCAGCACATCCGGCGACGACTCTGACTCCTATCGCCCTAGTAAAGCATAAGTGCGATCTGGACTGGTGCCTGAGCTAGATTCCCCTGACCTGCCTCGTCCTCTGCCTGTTTGAGCTGAGGGCCTACGACCTACTGGAGATGTTGGGGCACATGACCCTACTGAAGATCTGTCCTGCGGTCCCGATCACTCTGACCCCTGGCTGGACAATCTCTTATCAAGTGATACTCCTGTCCACAGGTGTAACACGCTGAAGAACCATACCTGCATTCCCTAGGATGACGTTGACTACAGATAGGGTAGGGTAGCATGGTGAATCTACTCTACTCTGACCCTCTTTGCTGCTGCAAACCCGATGGCCGTGAGCTCTCGTCGGGTCCTGACAGGCCCTGACGACCAGGTCTACTCCCCTACTGCTATTGTGGAGGTGGAGGTCTTGGTGGTCTTCCTGAAAGTCGTGGCCTAGGTCTGCCCTAGAACTCTGCCTACATATCACTAGGTCTAGCCGTGCGACGCTGCTCTTGATTTGCCCTCTCTATCTCCCGCTGTCGCTATCTGATCCACTCGATATTTTGAGCAAATGCCTGAACAAAGACAATATCCATGTCCTCTCGCAGAGTAGCCGTAATACAAGTCTCTACGTACTTTGGAAGCAGCCCCATAATAAATCGGTGCACTCTAGATGGCATGGTATCTACAAAAGTTGGTACATATCGGGCCAAGGAGTAAAATATAATAGAACACTCTCAAACACACATCGAACCCTACTCTAGAAAAAGAAACTGATCTACCCGGGCCTGTTGTGATTTCTCGCGGCAAATAGTGGTCCAGGAAGGCCTCTGAAAAGTTGGACCAAGTTGGAGGAGGAACATTTCTACCTCGGGACCTCTCCCAACACTCTTACCATAGCATTGCTATGTTCCGTAGCTGAAATACCGCCAACTCAACTAACTTCGCATGCGTGGCATGTATTACCCTGAAAATCTGCAAAAAGTCTTGAGTGTCCTCATCTAGATCTGTACCTGTGAACTTGTGGGGGACTCAGAGCGAGGAACACTCGAACCCTCGAACTACTAGGTCCTCCAGAAGACTCTGCAACCACGGGTGCCACTGGCTGACGCTGTGCATCCATCATTTGAGCTATCATAAACACAGCACTCCTAACCTCCTGATATGATGGCATCGGTATAGAGACTGCTGGAGGAGGTTCTGATGCATCTACCGCTCTAGGAGGCTCTTCATGGGGTGGAGACTGCTGGGGATATCGAGATGGAGTCTCCCTTTCTCCCTCAGATCGGGATGACTCTGACTGGGGCACCCGGCTAATGCCCTCTCCTGCTGCAACATCCAACTTCCTGCTAGCCGTGGTCTATCGTATGTCCGACATTTCTATGTAAGACAAGCAGAATATGGTAAGCTTAGGGACTCAACCCTACACTGTACAACTCTATAGCACAATTGGAAGAGAAAGAAGAGTAACCATCCTATCATGCCTCGCAACCTCCTGCCTATAGAATGTGGCGCACAACACATCCATAGACAAGACTCCACTTAGCACGGATTGCATACTCCCTAGAATACGCCCTGCTCTGATACCAAGTTTGTCACGCCCCACCTTGGGAGGCATGACTGGAACCTAGTGCCACATTGGAATTTGACTAACTTGGCTTGTCCTATGCACGTTTGGTGTAAGCCTTCAACCCAATTCAAGAAAATAATGGGCTATATCTCTACTGTAAACACATCTCCGGCGGACAAGGCCTTATAGCCACCTATAGAAGAAAACAGCTAACCAGAAATAGGTAATAGCAGGGAATTCTATGCGGGCCGACAAGACCACCATGATGTCTAGTTATAACTGCAAAGTAAATCCAACACTAAACTAAGCTATGCCCAACAAGGCCACTAACTAACAACTAAACAAGGCCCCACACTACCATCACGTAAAATAAAGCATACACCGGCCCTGCACGACCAACAACAACTAACCACAGGGAATCTGAAATGGTTTGCAAGCCTCTAAGAATGATATAATGGTCGAGAGACGGCCCCGACCTACCCATAAACTATACAATCAAAAGAGTAAACGTTTTAACTGTTAGCTCCGGAGGAAAGGAGCCAGCTGCACTGCTAATCCTGGTTGGATACAAGGAAAGTCCTAATCCGCGTCTATCCGCACCTACAGGCATGTAATGCAGTTTCCTACGAAGGGCGTCAGTATAATATGTACCGAATATGTAAGGCAGTAACTGTAAATAACTTAATGAACTGAAAGGAAACTTAAAGTAACTAAATGAATGGAATAGAGATACTACTTGAATAGCTGAACTTTCTGCTGTCTAATCTATCAGTAACTAATGCAAATAAGAACCTTACCTGGCCCCCATAAGTCGGAAGGTACAACAAGCACAGAATAACCCACCCGGGGCCCCCATAAGCCCTAACGAGTACACTTCAATCTATATACCCCTAACAAGGTCACACTGAATCATCTAATCTCTATAGCCGTCCTACCAGTCCCTTGGGTCTACAACTGAGCCCGCTCGACTCGTGAACTATAGTTGTGTTTGAGTCTAGTGGACTCCTAATATCTTCACCCCTGTCACCAGGCTCGACGAGGGTGTGGTGCTGATACAACATATATTAGTCCGGCCATTGAATGGACTGTATGAGGCACTCAAATCCCATCTTCGTCCCTCGGGGACAGCATACCACTTCTTGGAGCGATGTCATCTAGCCCCTGGTGGGCATCGACACAGCTAGTAACCCTGGGGTTGGTTATGGAGGCTATATAGGGCAAAGTCAATCCCAAACTACACATAGAGTACTGGTCTCAGCTAATAGCAACAACTAATAACAATAGATATACTTGTGGCTCTCTTATTGGTATTCAAATTGTATTACAATACTCAAGAAACTAACTTGCCGAAGGAATTCACCTTAACATACCTCGATCACCGATATCTGATTAATTGGTGATTTTTAATTCATATTCAATATCCCTTTCCAACTGTAATTTTATTACTAGGAGAGTGAGACTACTTTCAGCACTAAATTCGGCAAAACGATAACTTATAATGCTAATATTAACTATACTTAAACTTAGTGAAATACGGCCAAAAACGTATAATTTCCCGAGAGTTCAGAAGCGAGAAATGCTTAATTGAAGCCTATGACTATATACAAATCAATTTGGAGCAATTCCGACAACTTTTACTCGGTGGGGTTAAGATTTGCGAGGCAAATTTCAAGAAAATAACCCCGTAGTAATGCTCCCTACAGGCTTATAAATCGATACCTAAAGTTAATTTGAATTCGACCAGCGTTTAGCTATGTAACCAGAGGAAATTTGGATGAAGATTGCGGATTCTCTACTGTACGGGACGAAGAATATATTTATGTAATGAAACTAAATGAAGCCACTTAATGTATATATAACTTTGGGCGGTGGACAGGGGGTCCATGACTCGGACCTCATTGCGCCGTATTACGGGCGTGACATGGAGCCCAACGCATAGGGGGAGGGTCCGTGACACATTGCCCCTTTTGGCAGCTGTTCCGACCTTCTCCTTTGCAACCTCAATTTTGCACTCGTTCGACCTTTCCCTGGGCCTTTTCTCGTATTCTTCATACTCTAAAACTCTTAACATAAAAATATACCAACTTAAATGATAGAAACTTATGGGGTGTAACAGTACGAGAGTTGGGAAAGGTCCAGAGGAAGAGACGTACCCCCTCCGACTTGGTCCAGTTTTTCAGAGGCCTTCATAAATCACTATCTACCATGACAAATCTGACAAGCCCAAGTGGATCAGTTCCTGCACCTAGAACAGGGTACAATGAGCGCTCGGCAGTACGCAATGAGGTTTGACTCTTTGGCCAGATATGCGCCAGCTATTGTGGATACCATGCCAACTAGGGTACATTGGTTCATCATAAGGATACTTCCAGAATATGTGGAAACTAGTGTTATAGATACCTTACGGGAGGATATGGATATTGCCAGCGTACAAGATTTTGCTCAAAACATTGAAGGGATTAGGCGGTAGTAGTATGAGGAGGAAAAGGCAAACCAGGAGCAGCCGCCGAAGCGCCAAGCCCACTGATAAGCAGACAGAATTTCAGGGTGGACCCAGGACACGACTATAGAGTAGGACACCTAGACCTCCACCCCAGCAGCAGCAGAGTGGTAGATCAGATCGTCATGGATAGTCATGTCCCGGTGAGAGCTCGCGAGCATCAGGTTCCCAGCAGCAGAGGGGATTAGATCAGAGCAGGCTCACTGTAACACGTTGTACCATTTGTGGTCGATGGAATTTTGGGAGGTACATATACGACTCCACTGCTTGTTAAACTTGTGGACAAGACGGAAATATGATGAAGGATTGTCCGACCAGAGATTAGGGTAATCGGGACCAGTAGAACAGGTCCACAGCAGGATCACATGCTCCAGTACCTTCAGCAGGGTGCAGACCCTCAGCTCCAGCTGGCAGAGGCAGAGGTAGGTTAGGGGCATCTAGTTCTGGCAGTGGTCTGGATCGCACTTATGCTTTACCAAGACGACAGGAGTTAGATCATCACCAGATGTTGTGACAGGTGTGCTGGATGTTTGGTATCACTCCGTTAATAATTTGACAGACCCAGGCTCCATTTTGTCCTATGTTACTCCATTAGTGGCTTGGAAGTTTGGTATAACGCCAGAATTTCTTCAACGACCATTCTCGGTGTCTACACCTGTAGGTGACTCTATTGTTGTTAAGAGAATTTACCGGGTTTGCACAGTAGAGATTGTCGGTCGCTAGACCTTAGATGATTTAGTTGAGCTAGAAATGATTGATTTTGATGTATTTATGGGTATAGATTGGATAGAGCCATGTTATGAAAATGTGGAATATTTGACTAGGACCGTCCGATTTCACTTTCCAGGAGAGGTAATGCGAGAATAGAAAGACAATATAGCTATTCCAAAAGGTAGGTTCGTATCCTATCTTCGGGCGAGAAAGTTGATATCGAAGGTTTGTATTTACCATATTGTTAGGGGTCGGATATGCAAGAAGAATCCCCGACTCTTCTATCTATCCTGGTAGTTAGTGAGTTTCCAGATGAGCTCCCTGGTGTTTCCCCCAGAGCGTGAGATCATTATCTTTGTCGACCTGCCACTAGGCACGTAATCTATACCCATCCCTCTGTACCGAATGGGTGCTTCTAAGCTGAAGGAATTGAAAGAGAAGTTGAAAGATTTGCTAGATAAGGGCTTTATGAGGCTGAGAGCTTCATCGTGGGGTGCACCAATTCTGTTCATGAGGAAGAAAGATGGCTCCCTGCGAATATGTATAAATTATCACCAGCTGAATAAAGTTATTTTTATGAATAAATATCCCCTTCCAAGGATAGATGATTTGTTTGACCAGCTGCAGAGGGAGAAATATTTCTCCAAGATCCACTTAAGGTTAGGGTATCATCAAGTGCGGGTCCATGAGAAAGATATTCCGAAGAGATCTTGTAGGACCAGGTATGGTCATTTTCAATTCTTGGTCATGTCCTTTAGATTGACGAATGCCCCAACAGTGTTTATAGATCTGATGAACAACATATTCAAACCTTATTTAGATTTGTTTGTGATAGTGTTTATTGATGATATTCTAGTATATTCCCACTCAAAAGTCGAACACAGAGATCATCTGCGAATGGTACTCTAGATCCTTAGAGACCGCTAGTTATATGTAGAGTTCTCGAAATGTGAGTTCTGGTTGAACTCTGTAGCTTTCTTGGGACATATTATGTAAGATGCCGGTATGCAGGTGGACTCACAGAAAATTAAGGCCCTAAAGAGGTGGTCTAGAACTACAACTCTAATCGTGGTTCATAGTTTCCTAGGGTTAGCCAGGTATTACCGAAGGATTGTGGTAGGATTTTCTGTCATAACAACACAATTGACAAGGTTAACTTAGAAGATAGCTAAATTTCACTAGACCGAGGCTTGTGACCAAAGTTTTAGGAGCTGAAAAATAGATTGACATCTACGCTAATACTAGCCTTACCGGAAGGTTCAAAGGGCTACGCTGTATACTGTGATACTTCAGGCGTGGGGTTAGGCTGTGTTATGATGCAACACTATAAGGTGATTGCCTATGCTTCGAGGTAGCTAAGGGAGCATGAAAAGAACTAGCCCACCCATGATTTGGAGTTAGCTGTTGTGGTTCATGCCTTGAAAATATGGAGACATTATTTATGTGGTGTGCATGTGGACATCTTTACTGATCATAAAAGCCTGTAACATATCTTCACATAAAAAGAGTTGAATTTGCGGCAACGTTGTTGGCTAGAATTGCTGAAAGACTATTGTGTGAACATCTTGTATCACCCAGGGAAGGCTAATATTATAGCCGATTCCCTTAGTTGAAGATCCATGGGCAGCCTAGAATATTTGAGGCCAAAACAACTAGAAATGGCTCGAGAGCTGCACCAGTTAGCCAATTTAGCAATCTGGGTAGTGGATTCAGAAGATAATGGAGTTATGATCCAAAATACAGCAATGTCATCCCTAGTTGTAGAGGTGAAGGAATGACAGTACGAGGACCCTAGTCCAATACAGCTCCGAGACAAGGTTAGCAGGGCAAACTATCGGTCCTTTAGTTAGCAGAAGACGAGGTCTTGAGATTCAAAGGTTGACTCTGCGTTCTAGATGTAGCAGGGCTCTGCCAGTGATAACGCTCAAACCACACCTCCTTACGAAGTATGAAGCGGATGTTGTCAATAAATAACCCAACTAGAGGTTGGGATCGATCCCACAGAGAATACGGAAGGATGTAGAAGAACGCTAGTGCTTAAGAGTTTTAGTTAATTATTTCCTAAGAGGGGGGAGTTTGTAAAAGTAATAAATAACAATGTTGATAAATTGTTTTTTGTTTCCAAATTAATGCAACTAACTAGGGTAAATGTTCCCTATTACTTCATAACCACAAGAAATTTTATACTAGTGATCTATTCCGGTGCTTAGCATGCAATATTTGTAAGTTAGGTTCACCTAAATGGTTGGTCCCCTATCTAGATGATTTTCACCATGCAACTTTGTCCATCTACGGGTGTATTCCTGATTAACCCTTACCCTTAATATCAGATTAGCTATTCCCGAAATAGGTCAAGCTATTAGATGAGGGTTGATAGCCTCAAATATCCGTTGTTAATCCCTTTTCCCATTCATTACCTCCTTGGTCCAGTAAGTACGAATAAGGAAAGTTCTAACATTTTCAACCGTTAAGAAATGATTAAAACGAAGGGAAAAACAATACATGCATAAAACCCTATTCAAGAATCACTAAGTATTTTTACATATGTGTATTAATTCATCATAGTTCCCACAACCCTAGTTGTGGTGGTTTTAGCCTATCATGTTTATAAGNTGAATATCAGAGACTTAGGGGTATGCTTCAGGGTGGTTTTAGCCTATCAT
The DNA here is from genome assembly GCA_018107945.1 of Datura stramonium. Taxonomy (NCBI): domain Eukaryota; kingdom Viridiplantae; phylum Streptophyta; class Magnoliopsida; order Solanales; family Solanaceae; genus Datura; species Datura stramonium. Next base: position 337,313 of record JACEIK010000528.1, on the reverse strand, counting down.
GTTTATAAGTGAATTAATAGAATTCATAAGTAAAAGCAAAAATTAATACCTACAATGATGACAGGAAGAATTCACTTGATTAATGCAAAATTCGGAAGAACAACGTTAATATCGTATCTCAAAGTAAGTCGTAAAACTTCTAAGCCCGAGACTTTTCTAAAACTTGGCTTCTCATTCTAGTTCAAACTTAAAACTTTATTCTTAAAACTTGATTATTACATGAAAATAAAGGGGTATTCATAGTAGTATATTTATACTTTGCTTGTTCCTTGTTGAATTTGACTTGGACTTGATGTTCCTTTTCCTAGTTGATGTAGGAAATCCAATTTTTGCCTGTTTTGGAAGCCTTGCCGTGTCTCCTGCCTCATTGCCGCATCTAGTGCTATGTCATACGCCATGTCACGCGGGGAGTGTGCTACTGCGCGTGCCTCATCGCGCTGGGAAGAGGGCCGCCTCGCGTGCGCAAATGTGTTGGAACAGTGCCTTGTCACGCAAGATGTAGCGCCAGGCGAAGGCTGCCTCGTGCATGCCATTGAGCCTAATCTCCTGCTGTGTCACGTGGCCAGTAGCGCCATGATGAAGGCACCTCACGCCTGGCAGTATGCGCAAGCAGCTGTCGTGCCGCACGCGGCTTGTGCCATCCTCGTGTGGTTGGTCGTTTCTAGCTTTGATCTTTGCATTGTTCATTCCAACTTTTTTACATGTATTCCAAAGACCTCAAATACATTTAAATCCATCATTTTTATCCCTAAAAACATCTAATCCAATGTGTTAGCCGTATTTCACAAATATATAGCATAATCACATGCAAACACACATAATTTATTCTCAAAACATAGTAAAGTACGGGCAAAAATATGTCTATGAAGTGCGTGAATACGCCCTTCATCAGCCAGTAGATCATGGAAGAGGTACAATATTCTCGTTAATCTCTTCATCCAGGTTCGACGAAGATGTACCATGAAATAAAGGAGATATATTGGTGGCCTGGAATGAGGAAAAGTGTGGTGGAGTTTATAGCACAGTGTCCCAATTGCCAGCAGGTAAAAGATGAACATCAGAAACCTGGCGGACTGACTTAGGAGATAGCGGTACCTATGTGGAAATGAGAAGAAATTAATATGGACTTCGTGATAGGGTTACCTCAACCAGGCATAAGTTCGATTCCATTTGGGTTATTGTCGAAAGATTGACGAAGTCAGCTCATTTCTTGCTGATTAGGACTACATTTTCAGCCAAAGACTATGCTGAGTTGTATATTAAGTACATAGTATAACTGCACGATATCCCAACATCTATTATTTCTGACAGAGGGGTACAATTCACAGCTAGATTCTGGCAGTCATTCAGAAAGGTTTGGGGATGCAGGTTAATTTGAGTACAACTTTCCATCCCCAGACAGATGGTCAGGCAGAGCGCACCATTCAGATGCTCGAGGACATGCTACGGTCGTGTGTGCTAGACTTTAGAGGGAGTTGGCACGAGCATCTACCCCTTATTGAATTTGCATATAATAATAGTTATCATTCTGCTATTCAGATGGCGCCTTATTAGGCTTTATATGGCCGGAAATGTAGGTCCCCCATAGGATGGTTTGAAGTAGGGGACGCAATATTGTTTGGACCTGATATGATCCATCAGTCGAAGAAAAAGTGAAACTCATCAGAGAGTGATTGCTGATAGCCCAGAGTCATCACATGTCGTATTCTGATGTGCGACATAGAGACTTGGATTTTAATATTGATGATTGGGTATTTCTTAAACTTTCACCAATGAAGAGCGTGATGAGATTCACCAAGAAGGGCCAGCTTAGACCTAGGTTCATTGGCCCATATCAAATTCTTTGAAGGACAAGCCGAGTGCCATATGAGTTAGATCTTCCTTTAGGGTTAGAATTCGTTTATCCAGTCTTTCACGTGTGAATTCTATGGAAGTGCATAGGGGACCCTTCCCGGGTTGTTCCAGTTGAGGATGTTCAATTTACTAAAGAGTTGTCCTACGAAGAGACTCCAGTTGTTATACTAGATCAACAGGTTTGTAGACTGAGGACTAAAGATGTAGCCTCCATTAAAGTATTGTGACAAACAGAAATGCAGAAGAGATGACCTAGGAAGCTGAGGACGACATGAGGTCTAGATAACCTCACTTATTCTAGGCTTGACTCAGATTATGCAATTGAGGTGAGATAGTTGTTTAATTATCATTATTGGCTTATATTATCAGTATTATTGAGTTATTTTCTTTTATGATATAGAGCTATATTGTATCGTTGCTTGTAGCGTGTGAGACGCCTCTATTGGACTTTTATGCGTTTTCGGTTTTTGATTAGTCCAGATTATAAAGGAGACTCTGCCGAAATTTTTCTGGAAATAGTTAAAAAGGAATTGACTCTATTAAGCTTAAGATTACATTCGAGGACGAATGCTCCTAAGGGGGGATGATGTTCCACCCCATAAGTTCCTACCGTTTAACTGACGTGTGTGTACGTATGTTGAGAGTTTTTGAGTACGATGCATCTGAGGAAAGGCCGGAGGATGAGTATATGAGCACGACATCGAGTGAGCAATAGGCCGGGGCCGGAGGCCAGGCACCTTGAGCTCCGTGCCACACTGCTAGGCCAGCGCGTCACGCCCTTGACCTGGTGCTATGGCTGGTGCGTTGTGCCCCCTAGGACACCTCCCCACCTATATATATATGTATATGATCAAGTATTAAGTTATTCATTTTAAAAGTTCCCCTCGGCAGAGAAGAGAGAGGGAGTCAGGATTTCTTCCATTTTTCGTCAAATTACGCCGTTAAACTCCATCCAAACGCAAATTCTTCCTAGATAACAACTTCTAGGCCTGCGAGGAGCATCCATACGGAATTAGTTCTTGAAAATTCACTCATAGTACCGGAACCCCGCTGAGTAAAAATTGTCAGAATTACTTCTAATTGATTTTTACGCGACTACAAGTGATAGGTAAGTATTTCTACCTTCTAAACTCTCAAGAATTTGTGAGTTTTTTGATGAATTAAATGGAGTTGAATTATAGTTAACATTATCGAAAGATATCATTGTTTGTCGAGTCTTAGCAGTGAAAATAACTTTATTTTCTTAGCACAAAGACTGCAATTGGGTGGAATCGCCCTCTACAGGTTTGAACTATCTGGATAAACGAGAATCGACATTCGAGGTATGTTAAGGCTAACCTCTTTTGGCTAGTTGTTCCTGTCGTATAGTAATACTACCTATGTTTTTGTAAGAAACATGTTGTGATTAGCTGCTACCATTAGTTTTGAAATAAGAGTTGATTATTTTGGTTAGGACCGACCCCACCTATTATCGCCTTCCGTTGACCAACCTCAAGGTTACTAGATGTGTTATCGCCTACTATAATACCCCAAAAGTTCCTAATACTAAACCTAAGATTTGAAGTGTTATCAACAAGAAAAGTACTCAACCTACGAGTCATGGGTTAGTAGTATGGGTCATAGGAAGACCCATAGTCTAGACCAGATAAGTTGTTTCCCAACCACGAGTTCCCACTACGAGCTGTAGTATGTGGGTACGACCCATGGCCAGAAGTTATAGCATGTCTTTGGAGTTATCATGTGAATGATTGTACAGGTAATAGTACGAATCGTAGGATGGAGTTATGAGTCATGGAAATATTCAAAGAGTTGGGGAAAATGGACTCATTAGACACTGGAGGAAACCATGAGTTATAGGTTGGTTGTATGACTCATGGTACGAGTCATAATATGATGGTTCGAATCGTTAGTTCAGTCGTGAGTTGATATATTATAATGCCTCGAACTTTCAGACTAAGTTAGGAACCCTTCTTGGTATGTGGATAGACCCACACCTGATGAATTTATGGAAACAAGGTGATAATATTAATTCCAAAGTGTAAGAAATGCATTGGATGCAATTTAAGGTTATAAGGAACCTATAGCATAAAGTTGAGTTGAGAGCCTTCTTACCGATTGATTTTTTCATATTGGTTCATATAAGGGTCAACTTCAACCGATCATAGCTCCCATGTTACAAAATGTTTTTGGGTGATTCAGCATATCAAATTGAAGCCCTTTGAGTCTTCTTTCCAACACATCCAACCTTGCTCCAATCGGAGTTCGGAGTAAAATGTTATGAGCGATTTAGAGAAGCTACAATAGGCATTGTACGACTCTCAATACTAGTCGTACAATCAACCTACGACCCATACTGTTGGTCGTAGTAACTGCCTGTTACAAGTTCTATTTTGATAGTTTGGGCGCATTTTGGTAAACTCCTATGCTTCTAACTCCTAAATGACATCTTTTTGGTCTTTCATTAGGTCAGATTAAAGGGTTTAACATAGCCCTAATCCTTACTCTCTTCAAACATGCTTAGATTAGATTTTCACTCAAGAAGGAGCTAGGGTTCATCACCTCCAACTTCTCAATTCCTCTTGGATCTTCAAGACAAGTCAAAGGATCATCAAACCAGGTATGTAAGACTATGAATTAGAGTTCCTTTCACTCTCATGCCCAAAATTCCCTAAATTTCATGAATTCCAATCCTAGATTCAAGTTTCATGATCATATGGGGTTTATTCCAATTCTTGTGAAATTCTCTATGATCTATCTACGGGTCAATTCCATTTATGTATCAAATCATGTTTTATGATCCATGAGCAAATTTTATAGATTTTTTTACTATTAATTTATAGTTTCAACTTCTAATTAAATTATGCCCAATTCTTAAGCTTCATTAAAAGTCAATTTATGGTTTCATTATGATCTTGATCTTTTTAATCCCTAAGTTATGATTTATGATTTGTGGTATGATTTCTCTCGAGTACTCATCATGAATTTATGAATATAAAGTATATACATGTTTTACAAGTATGCCTGAACCTCATGATTTATGATTTATGATTATGGCTGACTCACGAGCCTTATCTTCATGGCTAGTTCACGTTTTTACAAGCATTCTTATGATTATCATGATTTAACTAGCCTATGAATCTCATGAATATTATCCTATGAGCACTATATATTTTTTGGGAGTATATTTAACACCGATTAGGTTTGGGACCCATGTTTTGCCCCGAATCTTAGAATTACGTGCCACCGTAGGTCATGATGGGACCTCCCTTGAGACTATCCCCTTTTTTCCCCAAATGGGCCATTCATGTGTGGTATCACACCCTTCATGGTTCTACCCTTGGCAAGGTACGAACATCCTCTGACTAGGGATTTACAGGTCGGGCTCCATGTCTGCTCATATGGGGTATGTCGATTATAAGAATCTCCCAATGTTCTTAATGATTTATGAATGTTTATGATTATGCACTTTGTCTCAAGTCATGTTCAGTAAAACTTTTCTCTTATGATTATGGTTAATTTATGAATGTTTTGAAAACCTTGAGCCTTATGTTTACATTATGGTATTGACATTACGATCATGTTGTCCTACTCTTATGAACTTTTATGTATTTTTGCTGTCCGTTTTTACTTACTTCAATACTCAGTACATTCCAAGTACTGACTGCATACTCTATGCTGTATCGTTTCATGATACAGGCTCGGATGTTTAGGCTCAGTGCCATTAGCTAGACTCTCAGCGCTAGTATCTTCCAATCTCAGTTGGTGAGTCCTCATATCGCGAGGGTCCCTATTCATCAGTTGTGTTACTTTCAATTTTATACTTTAGTGAGTTAGTTGGGGTCTTGTCCCATCAACTTATTAGAAGTAGAGGCTTTTCAAACATAGCATGTATTCAGTTTCATCCCTATGTATCATGAATTTAGATGTCATGTTATTATCAGACTTCCGCTTATGTACATATGTTAGACTTCCTCTTAACTATGTTGAATTTAGATGTCATGTTCATTCCATGTGTCGACTAGGATCCTTTCGGTGTTCTTTGTCCCGTTTCTCGATATGGGCTTATGTTTGGTTGTGACACGTATGGGGCTATAGATCACTCAAAGGAGCTATATATTGTCTGAAAGGACTATATTTAGGCTTATAAGGCGATATTACATTCTATTCACGAATGGGCTTCTACTTTTATGTCGTATTGGCATCACTGACCCTCGTCGAGCCTTGTGTGCCTAGGGTGCAGTTACAATAGCCTAATGAGCTCAGACACAGCTACAGGAGCCCAGCAGGCTCAGTTGTAGACCCAGAGGCCAGGTAGGTTGCCTATGTTACCCATTGACTCATATTGACCATATTAGGGGTATATAGATTGAATTATACTTGCTAGGGCTTATGGGGGGCCAGGTAGGTTATGTTGTGCTTGTTGTACCTTCCTGGCTTATGGGGGCCAGGTAAGGTTCTTATTTGTATACTTATTTTGTTAGATACACTTCAGGTTGTTAGGTTATTCAAGTTATCACTCTTACCCTTTCTATTAATTACGTTCAGTTCTTTTATTAGTTCTATTCAGTCATTTTAATTACTGCCTTACATGTTCGGTACATATTGTACTGACGCCCATCTTTGGGGCACTACATTCTTTCTTGCAGGTGCGGATAGATATGGATCAGGACCTTCTTATCTATCAGCTAGAGTTAGTAGTGCAGTCATCTCCTTTTCTCCATAGTTGATAGTTAGAAATATTTGCTCTTTCATTTTACACCTTTTGGGTAGGTCAGGGCCCTGTCCCGACCACTATTCCACTCTTAGAGGCTTGCGGACTACAATTGCTCGATTGTTAGTTTTTGTTGGCCGTGTGGGGACTATGTATTCTATATTTGCGTATTGGCTGTGCGGGGCCTAGTTAGCTAGTTAGTTCGCAGCCTTGTCGGCTTTAGTGTGCATATGATCGCCTGTTTTCATTTTGCTATAACTAGACAACATGGTGGTCTTGTCGGCCCGCATAAGATCCCTTTATTGCTATGTGTGTTGGTTGAGCTGTTTTCCTTTACATGTGCTACGTGGCCTTATTGGCCCGAGGTTGTGTTTACAACCGAGATATAACAGTTTGTTTTCTTGATTTTTAGTTGCTGGCAGGCACCAGAGATGCTTATTCCCAACCAAGTCTGCCCGGATTTAAGTGTGGCATTAGGTGCCAGTCATGCCTCCCAAGGTGGGGGGTGACATTTCACTCGGATGAAAGAGTGAAACAGACCTTAGTTGTTCCGTGATGTAAAACCAGGCACTGCATGGGAGGAAACCCATGAATATCATGCCACTACTATAACTAAGGTGTTTGGTGGGAGGAAACCCATCTTTCTAACATTTTTACATTTCTTCTTTGTTTTGTAGAGACGAACAGAGCTTTGGAGGCAAAAAGAGCTCGGGAAATGAGATAAAAAAGTTTAATTTTGGGGTGAGATACCTGGCATGGGGCGCCAGGTGTTAAAATCTAGAAGAAGAAAAAAATCTATCAAGTTGGTGCTATGGGGGGCACAACATGCCAGCCCGAGTCCCCATAGAATTTCTTTCTAAGTATGTTGGGTTATAGAAATGGCCAAATGTTTTTTTGGTAAACTGGGTTAATGTTGAACCAAATACTATAAGATTACCAAAAACCCATGTCGCACACATTTATTTAAAATTCCGTTCATCCTTTTCTATTAAAAAATTGAAAAATAAAAAGCCAAAAATTCTCTCTCCTCTCCCTCACTAACCCATAACTCCGTCCCCCCTTTTCCCCTTTTGTATTATCCAAGGTGTGGTGATGCTTCCATCTCCAACTCAAGTAAGTATCTCTCTTTTATCTTTTTTAGGTAATTTTGACAGCATGCTCCCACACCCTTCTTCCCCATGATTAAAGACCCAAATCACCATTGTTGGTGAAAAGCTTAAGGTTCATATTGTGGGCTTCATGAGCTTTAATTTTGTAAATTCGTCTATGATAATGTGTTATCTTTGTTAGGTAACTTATTTCTTTGATAAATATAGTGATTTAAAGTTGCGGGGGTGAATGAAGATGGTGAATTAAATTATTGAATTAGGTGGGTAGGTGGATTAATTATAGAGAGAGAAAGGGCATACTTAGTAAATTCTTAAATGTGAATAATTCTTGAGTTGTTGAAATTCATGATTAATTCATTATGGATGTAGTAAATTGCTTGTGGGTTGTTGAATGAATTATATGTAGATACATCCATATTGAATTACTTGAATTATGAATTGAAGAAGGAAAGTGAGAGGGATGGCCAAAGTGAGTCATTCTTGAAAAGATAAAAGTGAGGGGAAAAATTCATGAACTTGATTGTAGTTAGAGTTGGTGAATAAATTAGTATTGTTGAGATTGGATAATGGTGGGGGAAGTGATCTTGGGCATAATTATGTGCCCAAGTGCTATTTTATAACTTGATTTAGTCATGTTTGTCAAATTATATAATTACATTCTTATGTGATTTTGTATATTTATGTGCATAAATTAAACAATATGATTAGCCCTTATTTTTAGGTGTAAAATGCTAAGAATAGGACATTGGAAGGAGTTGGAGGAAGATCACATGAAGATGGCATGAGATGTGAGCTGTCGGGCAGGGCAGTGTGCCATGCAGCACAAGTTGAGCGCTAAGGTCCGTGCCACGACATGAGGAAGGTCCGACCAACAGTGTTCCACGTCGGGTGACGCGCAGGTGCCTCGCAAAAGACCTGCCGAGAGGACAATTTTCAGTGGGCATGCGTGATAGCCCCGTGCCACGGAGCTGCTGCTGTGCGATGGGAAGAATAGCATGGAGGCAGTTCATGGCCGGCCAAAATTTGTGATTTTTCATTTAGTATAAATAGGACACTTAGCTCCTAAAATAATTTTATCACAAAATATTTTGAGAACAACGGAAAGCAGCGAAGGGAGAAGTGAAGAACTCTACTTAGGGTTCATTATTTTTCATTCTCTTTTAATCATTCTTGTAAGTACTTTACTTTAACTATGTTTTTAAGTAATTGTATGAACATGTGTGGCTAAAACCCTTCCTCTAGGGTTGAGGCCACTTGATATGAATGTAATTGCATGAATTCTTCTTTGGTTTGATTTGTTAGTTGTTGTTTTGTCTTACATTCCTCATTATTGTTGTTTTTATGCTTGATCACCATGAAAAAAAACTCGTTAAGCTAAAAAAACTCATTAAGCTTAGGTAAAAGCTTGAAAGAGTAACCCTAGGCTAGAACACAAGAATGTAGGGAGCAAGTTCTTGTCTTTACGATAAGATTCGCGGTTAGGATAGAAAATATACCTAATTTGCCTTGCTTGGTTACTAAAATAGGATTATAGCAAGACACCGATTTAGAATTATCACATCACCACTTGTAGAAGTAGTTGTGAAGCTAAGTCAGGTTAAATGATTAGTGGTACAAAAGTCCATAATTAAGGGCATAAACCCCGTAAACCATATCCACGTAGTTAAATTGATCACGAATTAGGACGTCACATCTCCGCTCAATGATGTAGGTGTGAGACTAGTTTGTTGTGTTTAGAGTCTCGAAAGATCATGAACACCATATTTTAACTATGTGAGACAAGAACGAAGTTATCATACTCGAATCATTGTGAATTGTAGCATTGCGTGATTATCAGGCCTTAACTCTAGTTGCTTCTTATATTATTTCTCGATTGTTTTGTGACCACCCCTAGATTTAATTAAAACTATCCAAAAATCTCTTAAATCAACACTTGTGATGGTTAAGTTACACTTGAACTTGAATACTCACATAAATAGTCCAATCCCTATGGGTCGACATCCGGCTCTTAAAAAGGGCCACTGTATTACTTGTACAACCGCGTACACTTGCGAGTGCTTTGGGGCAGAACAAGTTTTTGGTGCCATTGCTGAGGACTGGAAACTATTAGTGAATTTTTCTTTTTTCTTTATGATTGTTATTTTCTTAAGTGTTGAAAAACTTGGTCCTAGTCTGTTCAATTGCAGGTAACGGGTTGTCCTTGCAGAATTGGCAAAGAATAAAGAGCTGGTGGAACCTTTGTTGGAACATGAACGCCAAGTACATTTGCTCAGGAGGGAAGCTCTGGAGCGGAAGTTGAAAAGGTTACAAGAACAGTTACAACAAACTCCATCAGTTGAGCAAGCAGAGTTGTTACCTAATCGGATGGCAGCCCGACCAGTTCGCGAAGTGGAAATCTCACAATGACAAATGTGACATCCAGTATCCGCAAATTGGAGCCTAGAGGAAACTTTGAGCTGAAGCAGAATATGGTGCAGTTGTTACATTCTAATGGCCAATTCACTGGAATGACACATGAGGACCCACAACAGCACTTACAGAATTTCTTGGAGGTTAGTGACACTTTTTCCCCACCGAAGTGTCAACTCACTATGTTCGACTCGCACTCTTCCAAATTTTCACTGTTGGGAGAGGAAAAGAGGTGGTTGAAGGCTGAGCCACCTAATTCCATTACTTCTTGGGACGACTTAGCAAGGAAATTCCTCATCAGATTCTTCCCTTCAGGCAAGACTGCCAAGCTTAGATGTGAGATATTAAGTTTCAAGCAGAGGCTAGAAGAGAACTTATATTTGGCTTGGGAGAGATTCAAGTCATTGTTGAGAGACTTCCCCCATCACCAAAAGTCCAATGAGGTGTTAGATCACACCTTTGTAGAGAGTCTAGACCCACATATGAAGATTCTATTAGACTTTGCATCGGGTGGGCAAGCACTGGAGAAGACATATGATGAATTGTACACTCTGTTGAACATTATTGCTTAAGAAAATCCAGAGTGGCACAGCGAATCATCAAGAGGGGCAGGAAAGAGAGCAGCAGGGCTGATAGATGTGGACAGTGTCAATGCTTTAGAAGCACAACTAGCATCATTCCAGCATTAGATGATGAGTCAATTCAACAAACTAAGTATGAACCAACCACAGAGACAGGTGAATGCAATTCAGAAAGCTCCTAGTTGGTGTGAAATTTGTTATAAGAATGGGAATAATGTGGAACCTTGCGGGGCAAATCCTGAATCAGTCAATTTTGTGGGGAATGTTAAGAGAAATAATTAGAATTTTGGGAACACCTACAATAAGAACTGACAGAGTCACCCAAATTTTTCTTGGGGTGGCAATCAGAGTCGGAGCTACTAGCAGCCTCAGCAGCAGCGGTATCAGCATCAGAATAGGTAGAAGGGTGGAAAATCGAGTAGCAGCAACATTGAGGAGATTTTGCAGAAAATTATGGCTACTCAGACCCAATTAGCAGAGAATCAGGCACGGATGGCTTCAAATTTGAAAAATCAGCAGTTGGCCACCTGAAATCTAGAGAAGTAGATGGGTCAATTAGCAATTTCTCAGCACACCAGACCTCAGGGAGAGTTACCCAGTGACATAGATACAAACCCCTAATAGGTCAATGCCATCAGTCTGAGGAGTGGCAAGCAATTGGTTGATGCACCCACAGAAGGAAATGAGACATGAGGTGCAGCCAGAGTTTATTAGACAGGGTCCAACAGTCGATAGGGGAGTAACTAAGAGTGTTGTGCAACACAATGCACAATCATCATTGCAGCCAGCACAGAGACCACCACGACCATTTCTGCAAAAGGCTCAAGAAGAGTAAGGAGGAAGAATGCTTTAAGAAGTTCTTTGATATTTTCAAAGAACTTCAAATCAATTTGCCCTTACTTGATGTTTTGCAGGGAATGCCAAAGTACGCTAAGCACTTGAAAGATGTGGTGGCCAAGAAAGTTAGGTTGGTGGATGTCCAAACGGTAGCACTGACTGAGGACTGCAGCCATAGGGTGTTGAGAAAGATGCCGAATAAGCTCAAGGACCCAGGAAGTTTCACCTTCCCCATACAAATTGGTGAAACTGAAGTGATAAGGGCTCTTTGTGAGTTAGGGGTAGCAGTAAATCTAATGCCCCTATCTCTGTTTAACACCCTGATTTGTGTCAGCCGAGGCCAACACGAGTAGTGTTGCAGCTGGCAGACAAGTCCACAGTGGCACCGGAGGAAATAATTGAGGACCTTCTCATCAAAGTGGGTAAGTTCATTATACCCGCTGATTTCATCATTCTTGTCTTTAAAGATGATGATAAGGTACCCTTGAACTTTGAAGGGCCATTCTTGGCCACTGGAGGAGCAATTCTAAATGTAAAAGCAGAGACCCTAAAAATGCGGGTCAATGATGAAGAAGAGCTCTTCAGAGTTTACCAATAGATCAAACCACCCACACACTACAGATATCTTTGTAAGATCAGTGTGCTGTCAGATGCTAAGTGTGGGGTGGTAGATTCAATGGGTCCACTATTGCAGGAGATAATGACATTTCAGCCCAAGTCGAGGGCAAAAATTGAAAAAGAAGATGGAAGAAGAGAGGGACAGAGTGGAGGTTGTTCCCTCTAAAAAAAGAGGAGAAGGTGGTTCTCGAAAGTGAACACCCATTTGAGGATATCCTGAAAAGGATAGTCCACGTCATGCTCCGACGTAGAATTAGGTGCTGCTTGGGAGACAACCCAAGAGTACAACAGGTACACTTTCTCTTTAATTTGTGTTCTATTTTATTATTTTTCACTTGTGTTGTGTGTTTCTTTGGTTAAGCATAGATTCAGGGAAAGTTTGAGTACCCGGGGAAGTAAGAGCTAAAGAGCATGAAAAGAAGATGAGTGTAGGGTCGATGACCCACTTGTTCAAAGATGAGGAAGAATGTGTTGTTAGCTAGACCTAGAGGCCACTGGAAGAATGCTTTGGGGACATAGCATGATTAAAGTGTGGGGTAAGGGAAATTTCAAAATTTTGTGCTTAATGGATTCAGGTAAAGTTGGTGCTTGGTATGATATTGGTTGATGAAAAAGTTTGAGTTGAACACATTTCACCCACCCTTTTGGTTTTCTTTTCGGTTCTTTTCCGAAGGGAGCACCTTGAACCAATGAATACATTTTTTTCGTCTTACATACTTGGTGTTAGTCATAGTTAGGGAATTTTCCGATAATGGATGGATGACGACCGTCTTGAGGGAAAATTAGTCAAAAGGTTTTTGTTTTAGAACCATTAGCTAATTGATGGCTTGATGTTCTTGTTAAGTGTTATACATGATTGTGAGATAAAAGTGTTGTAAATTTTAAAGCATGCTTAACAGTTGTATAACTCTGTTTGAGACACCTAGGCTCTTGAATATAACTCAATGTGCTTAAATCTTAATTATGAATTCTGGTGATTAACTGAGTTAAGAGTCTACTGAATTTGTCTTGAATTGAGCATGTGCTGTGAGTGTAAGGGTTTTGAATATTCCATGCTATTACGTAGTGTCTAGAACTTTCCTGGTGTGCGTACAAAACTAAATGAGGGATGTCGATTGTAGAAGATGATTTAGGCATTTCTTTGAATGAGCCTAATTATTATCCCTCGCTTTACCTACCTTGAATGTCTTATCCTAGTTATCCCCATTAAGCCTTTAGCCCATTCTTTGCTACTCACAAAGGAGCTTAATCCTTTCTTTTCAATAGCCTTGAATTTGATCCAAAACTTATAAGCATTTAGGTGAAAAATGCAAGAGAGTTCAAAAGTGAGAAGTGGAAGAAGAAGGAAAAGAGTAGTTGTGGGAATTGAAGAAAAGGCTAGAGGTGCACTTGTTTAAAAATGAAAAAGAGTTAGTAGGGAGTAAAAGAAGAAAAGAGCGAAAAAATTGCGTAAGTACTCCTCACTAATAGCTTAAGTGTGTCAAATGAAATGGGAAAACAAAGATGAAAATGGGAGTTGAAAAGAATAAAGGTGAAGTAGGATGATAGATATTCGTACTGAAAAGGTGATGTATTAAAAACGCTTAGGGAAGACAGTCACTATTATTGGTCAGAATAGTACTTACCCATCCCTTAGCCTAGATTACAACCCACTAAGTCCTACTTGATCTTACTTTCAAACATTTCTAAATTAGTGGAGTAAAACACTAAAGGCAAGCTTATGGATCAATACATGTTGTATGTGAATTCTTTGTGAGAGTGAGCTTATTTCTTATTCATACATCCATATATGTCACAATTTGAGAACTTATGAGTGAAAAAAATGGGTAACTCTCTTGTTGTGAGGGAATATGTTTGATGAAGGATAAAATTCGTGTTAGATTTCTTGGTTGGTTAATTTTTATGAGTTTTTTGAGTTTGAGATTCGATTCTTGAGCCTATGAAGTCTTAACGTAGTTATATGTGATTTTAATGGTTATATTTTGCATGCTCTATTTTTAACTTGCCATCTAAAACAATCAATGTAGCCTTAGCTCGAATTGTCTTGCTTCAAATAGCTATGTGTGAGTTCTTCATGTGGATGAGATGTAATAGAGTTGTTTGAGGACGAACAAGGCTTTAAGTGTGGGGTAGTGATCTTGGGAATAATTATGTGCTCAAGTGCTATTTTATAACTTAGTTTAGTCATGTTTGTCAAATTATATAATTACGTTCTTATGTGATTTTGTATATTTATGTGCATAAATTAACCAATGTGATTATCCCTTGTTTGTAGGTTTAAAATGCTAAGAATGGGTTAAATATGACAATACACAAACAAGGAGGAACATTGGAAGGAGTTGGAGGAAGATCGCATTAAGATGGCATGAGATGTGAGCTGCCGGGAAGGGCAGCATGCAACGCAGCACAATCTGCGTGCTGAGGTCCGTGCCACAAAATGAGGAAGGTAGGACCAGCAGTGTGTCACGCCGGGCGACATGCAGGTGCCTCGCAAAGGACCTACCGAGAGGAGAATTTTCAGTGGGCATGCGCGACAGTCCCGCTCCACGGAGCTGTTGTTGCACGATGGGCAGTGTGGCATGGAGGCAGTTCATGGCCGACCAAAATTTTTGATTTATCATTTAGTATAAATAGGACACTTAGCTCCTAAAATCTTTTATCACATAATATTTTGAGAACAACGGAAAGGAGCGAAGGGAGAAGTGAAGAACTCTACCTAGGGTTCATTATTTTTTATTCTCTTTTAATCATTCTTGTAAGTACTTTACTTTAATTATGTATTTAAATAATTGTATGAACGTGAGTTGATAAAACCCTTCCTCTAGGGTTGAGGCCACGTGATATGAATGTAATTGCATGAATTCTTCTTTGGTTTGATTTGTTAGTTGTTGTTTTGTCTTACATTCTTCATTATTGTTATTTTTATGCTTGATCACCATGAAAACAAACTCGTTAAGCTAAAAAACTCATTAAGCTTAGGTAAAAGCTTGAAAGAGTAACCCTAGGCTAGAACACAAGAATGTACGGAGCAAGTTCTTGTCTTTACAATAAGATTCGCGGTTAGGATAGAAACTATACCTAATTTGCCTTGCTTGGTTACTAAAACAGGATGATAGCAAGACATCGATTTAGAATTGTCACATCACCGCTTGTAGAAGTAGTTGTGAAGCTAAGTCAGGTTAAATAATTAGAGGTACAAAAGTCCATAATAAAGGGCATAAACCTCGTAAACCACATTCACATAGTTAAATTGCTCACGAACTAAGACGTCACATCCCCGCTCAACGATGTAGGTGTGAGACTAGTGATCTTGGGCAGAATTTCATGCCCAAGTGATACTCAAATACTTCATTTCTACTTGTTTATCTATTTTTATGTGTGCATTCTCATCTGATTCTTATGTAAATGTGAATTTATACTAACAAACATGATTAGTGTTGTTTTGAAGTTGGAAGGAATTTTTGGAAGCTAATCTATAAGTTGGTGAAGTGCGGGAATAGACTCGGAAGCAAGAAGTGGAAGTTGACAAGGGAAATTGGCCAAAATAAGGGCTCCGCGATGGCTCTGTTTCACGCTACCATCATGGAGGAATTCTTCCTGGGAGGATAAAGTGTGTCAAATTCGAGTAGAGGTTTGCGTTACCTCCATGGCATGGAGGCAGTGCTCCGTGATGGGCTCCGTATCACGCAAATGGTGCTTACCTGGAACCTCAAGTTCCAGTGAAGGTGTGCGATAGCACCGTGGCAAGGAGGTAATGCTCCGCGATACATGTCGTGCCACACTGAGGTGCATTTACCTGGGAGCCGAGTTCCAGTGGGGGTTCGCGATAGCACCATGGCACGGAGGCAGTGCTCCGCGATACACTCCGTGCCACGTTGCCTGTTATTCCGGGAAAAAATTACCACTAGTATAAATAGCACACTAAGGTTTTATTTTAAACATTCTGACCTTTTTATGAGCAAGAACGTGGTTAGCAGGCAGTTGAGAGGACGAAATTCTAGGGTTAATTCTCTTCCTTTTTCTCTTTAATTTCAATTGCTTGTATGAATT
>JACEIK010000528.1:278359-296754 GCA_018107945.1 Datura stramonium | reverse complement strand
ATATCGTTCACTAACACTTAGGTTAATTACCACCGTAGTTCAGTCCCTGTGGGATCGATACTTGGCTTTAAATAAAGCCACTTTACTACTTGTACGACCACGTGCACTTGCGTGTAGTTTTGCTCGAACACCTATAGTCCATGCTCACTCTCTAACCGGTGACTGGCCTTAATGGAATGAGCTCATTGTTAGCATTTGGGACCATCGTGATTCCTCCCTTCTTCGATACACACTTAACTGGGCTCATCCATTTGCTTTCAGTAATAGGGTAAACAACACCCGCATCCAACCACTTGATGATTTCCTTCTTGACCACCTCTTGCATAGGTGGATTCAATCTACGTTGATGCTCAATGATCAGAATACAATCTGGCTCTAGCTTGATCTTATGAGTGCAAACACCGGCTGGGATTCCAATAATGTCTCGAATGGTCCACCCGATGGCTTTTTTGTATCTCTTCAGAATGAAGACTAAATCCTCCACTTTCCATTCCTCTAAGTTAGCCGCAACAATGACCGGTAAAGTGTTGCTGGTTCCTAGAAATGCATATCGCAAGTGAGACGGGAGTGCTTTGAGCTCCAATACCGGAGGCTCCTATATAGATTGCTTGGCCAGTGGGGTCACCCGATTCTTTAGGTCAAGATCAATCTTCTTTGGAGAATAGGTATATGACCCCATACCAGTAAGCCCGCTCACAATATCCTCACCCCCTGGATCTCCTCAGCATCAACATTCATCAATACTGCTGTTAAGTCCTCAAGAGTCACTAACTCCTCAATGGGCATAACTGGAAACTCAGGTTCCACAACATCAACTTCTGAGACCACCCTCATGTCATTTGGCTACTTCATGGATCGTCATACATTGAATGTCGCCTCCTCATTATTCAACCGAAATTTCAGCTGTCCAGTTTCCATATCTACAAGAGCACGTACGGTGGTGAGGAATGGTCGCCCCAAGATAATGGGGACCTCGAAATCAACCTCACAGTCCAAAATGAAAAATCAGCTGGAAATATAAAGGACTCCACCTTCACTAGAACATCATAGAGAATTCCCACCGAATTTTTCACCGTACGATCTACCATCAGAAGCCGCATTGTAGTCGGTTTGGGGGCTCCCAAGCCAACTGTCTAAACACTGCTAGTGGCACCAAATTAATATTAGCACCTAGATCACATAGTGCCTTAGCAAAATTAAAGGCTCCAATAGTGCACGGTATGGTGAAAGCTCCAGGGTCTTCCTTTTTCTGAACAAGAGAATAGGATGCTATTGCACTACAATGGTGCAAATTATCTGCAGGTTCAAAGCTTACGGTCCTCTTTCTAGTGACAAGGTCCTTCATGAATTTAGCATAGCCGGGCATCTGCTCAAGTGCCTCGACTAATGGTATGTTCGCAGATAATTGTTTCAACATGGAGATGAATTTGTGATACTTCCCAGCTTCGACCTTTTTCTTCAATCTCTGTGGAAAAGGGGGAGTAGGTCTAGGAATAGGTGTGATCTATTTCATTACCTCCTTCTCCTTCTCTTTGACATATCCATGCTCCTTTGCATTACTAAGAGCAGTCTTCTCTACTGAATCATCAACCAAAGTCTGATCCTCGGAATCTGCCATCCTATCATCATCAATCACTAAGAGCTCTATTGTCTCATCAGTCACAACCGGCCTCAGAGGATCAACTATCTCCTTCCCACTCCAAGTAGTGACCGCCATGCAATGATTGTCATTTTTTGGATTTTGAACTGTGTTGCTGGGAAGTGTGCCCTTCTGCCTCTGGTTCATAGTGACAGACATCTGACTTAGTTGCTGCTCAATCTGCTTAATGGCCACAGCATGTGATTCCACCTTTTGGTTCATACCAGAAATATCAGCGTGGAGCTCCTTGAAATGGCCATATGTCGCCTCCATCTGCTTAAGTACCTTAGACAACATGTCTTCCACCCTTGAACCACTAGACTCTGGCTCACGATTCCTTGGAGGAACATATAGACTTCTTCTGTCATTCTTGTACTCCTCACCACTTTTACCAGTCTCCATTGTCTCTGTAGTGGCCTCAATTGTAATTGTTATCCCTGTAGTAGTTCCGACCTTGGTTCCCCTGACCTTGACGCGAAGATTCATGGTTAGACCCTTGGATGTTAGTCCGAAAACTCGACCCTTGATCATTCAAATAATTTGCTTCCTTTTCAAATTCTGATTCGCCTCCATCATTTCTCAGGGCCTTGACCTAAGAACCCACAGCATTCACCTTTTCAGCCCTGGCTCCCATTAAATGCTTAGCAAGCAGCCCCTTTGTGCTCTTTATCTCAGCAATATCCTGATCTCGCTCTTCATCCTTCCTTCTCTGTTCTGCAGACATACATACTGCATAAGTACCAGCCAGAGTCTCCGACTCTCTTGTGTGCCATCCGCGGTTGGTTTTAGTGATTCTGTCGAGTACCTTAGCAGCTTCAGCATATAAGTGACTCATGAATGTTCCGCTAGACACGGTATCATCCACTGCCTTGGTGTTATCATTTAGAGACCTATAGAAGATCTCCAACAAAGTATCATCTAGGATCCTGTGGTTGGCCACCTTTTTGAGCTTCTTGTTGAACCGCAACCATGTCTTGTGAAGTGTCTCCAAATTCAATTGCCTGAAGTTATATATCTGATCTTTCAGCTGCAAAGCTCTGGAAGGTGGGAAGAACCTTTCAAGAGAAGCTCTTTTCAACTCCCTCCATGTAATGATTGATATTAGATGAGGGTTGATAGCCTCAAATCTCCGTTGTTAATCCCCTTTCCCATCCATCACCCCCTTGATCCGGTAAGTAAGAATAAGATAAGTTCCAATATTTACAACCGTTAAGAAATAATTAAAACGAAGGGAAAAACAATACATGAATAAACCCCGTTCAAGAATCACTAAGTATTTTTACCTATGTGTGTTAATTCATCATGGTTTCCACAACCCTAGTTATAGGTTTTAGCTACTCATATTTGAATGATCAAAATCACAAAATAACGAAGAAATCATAACTGTAACTTATAAATATTCGTAGAAGAAAACCACGTGAATTGAATAAATCTCCAAAATCGATGAACAAAACTTTAATGTTGTTTAATTCTCAAAATCAAGAACAAAATTTCAAACTTTGTTTCTTGAACTAAGAAGGATCATTAACAACACCAAAATCTACGTGAAAAGTAGTAAAATAAACTGTATTAAAAAAATAAACCTAAATAATGTATATATAGTTCAAAACAAAACTTTTCCTAATAAAAAATGGACTATAGGTTGGCAGTGGTAACGGNGGTAACGGGCCAAGTAACGACTCGTTTGGTCTCCCAACGAGTCGTAGCCAGTGAATTTGAGTCATCCTCGGCAATTTGTCCAGTCCTGGTGACGGGTCACCTAACGACTCGTTAGGCCTGGGCACGAATCGTTAGGTCCCTCGTGGCCATGGATCACCAAATCTTCCGGTGCACTTGACGGATGCTCACAATATCTGATGATGAGTCATCACTTCACCTGACGACTCGTTATGTCTATCGTTGTCTTCACTGGGAATTCTTCAGAAATTTTCCTCCCAGTCTCCACGATTGGCATTACGGCTTGTTACCATATGTAACGAGTCATGCCTTCAACTCATTAGGTGCACTGGTTCTCATTTATAAAGTACCTGCTCTTCTCCACGACTCCAGGAACGAGTCGTTCATTGGGACACGACTCGTGCCTTGACTAGCAGCCTGCACTTTGCTCTATCTTTGCCTTACTTTGCCCATTTCACGTTTCGGACCTGTTTTCCTACAACACTTAACACAAACACATCATATCTACATAAAAATACTCGAAATGTGCATATTTTCTTGGTTTTAAGCATCGAAAGTGTCGTAAAATCACGGCACATCACGAACCCCCCAAGTGAGCAAGCCTATGAACGACTCTAGCCAACTCCTTCTTCCTGTCTTCCACGTGAGCTACTGTCCGTATAGACAACCTGCTAAGAGCGTCAGCCACTACATTGACCGCGCCTGGATGGTAAAGGACACTCATGTCATAATCCTTGAGAAGCTTAAGCCATCTCCTTTGCTGCAAATTCAGGTCCTCCTGAGTAAACATATATTGAATGCTTTTATGGTCCGTGAACACATCCATATGCACCCCATACAAATAGTGCATCACAATGTTCAAGGAAAATACCATAGCTGCTAACTCAAGGTCGCGTGTCGGGTAATTCTTCTCATGAGTATTAAGCTTTCTTAAGGCATAAGCAATGACTTTCCCATGCTACATCAACAAACTCCCAAAGACAATCATAGAAGCATCAAAATACACCACATAGTCATCCATGCCCTCTAGTAGGGTCAAGATTGGAGCAGAAATGAGTCAAGCCTTTAGCTAATGAAAGTTCCTCTCACAAGCATCGGACCACTAAAATTTGACCTTATTCCATGTCAACTTAGTCAGAGGTGCAGCAACGGATGAAAATCCCTCTACGGACCTCCAGTAGTAGCCAACTAAAACCAAAAAGCTCTTAATGTTAGTGGGAGTGACAGGTCTAGGCTAGTTCTTCGCCGCATCTATCTTCTGAGAGTCTACCTGCACACCCTTACTATACACCATATGGCCAAGGAACGTAACTAATTTTAGCCAAAACTCATACTTTCTAAACTTAGCAAATAGCTAACAGTCCTAAGGAGTCTACAACACAATCCTCAAATTAGCAGCATGCTCCTCCATGCTCCGAGAATTCACAAGGATGTCATTTATGTAAATAATGAAGAACATATCCAAGTACTACTTGAACACCCTATTCATCAAATCCATGAAAGTTGCAAGGGAATTCGTTAGTCCAAAAGACATGACAACAAACTCATAATGACTATACCAAGTCTGGAAGGCTGTCTTTGAAATGTCACTCTCCCTAAACCTTAGCTAGTGATAGTTGGATCTAAGGTCTATCTTTGAAAAGTATTTGTAACCCTAAAGCTAATCAAACAAATCATCAATCTTGGGGAAGGGTTATTGATTGTGACTTTGTTCAACTGATGATAGTCGATACATATCTTGAGAGAATGATCTTTCTTCCACACGAAAAGGACTGGAGCGTCCCATGGGGACTTACTAGGCCTGATGAAACCCTTATCTAAGAGATCATTCAACTGTTCTTTCAACTCCTTAAGATCGACTAGAGCCATTCTGTAAGAAGGAATAGATATGGGCTTAGTATCAGGGAGAAGATCAACACTGAAGTCAATCTTTCACTCGGGAGGGACTCCTGGTAGATCATCTGGAAACACCTCTAGATACTTATAAACAATAGGAACAGACTAGAGAGTCGGGGTTCCAGACGTAGAATCCTTAACCCGAACTAGATAATATACATAACCATTGGAGATCATCTTCCTGGCCTTAAGATAGAAGACAAAGAAACCTACCGGAACTGCTGAACTACCCTTCCACTCTAGGACTGGTTCACCCGAAAATCAAAACTTTACTGATCGAGTTCTACAATTAAATGAAGCATAGCAAGAATACAACCAATCCATACCAAAGATACCATCAAAGTCTATCATGGTTAACACTACTAAGTCGGCTGAGGTGACTTTCTAAAGAACAGTAATAGGGCAACTTCTATATACCTTCTATGCTATGACTGACTTACCGTCAAGAGTAGAGACTGAGAAGGGTTCTAAGAGGATTTCAAGGCTAACACCAAAACTAATATCAACATAGGGAGTTAAAAAAGACAATATGGCTCCTAGATCTAGAAATGCATAAACATCAAGATGGAAAACTCATAACGTATCTGTAATCACATCTGGTGAGCTGTCCTGATCCCGGTGGGATGATAGTGCATAAAAATAATTTTGACGCTATCCACCACCAGATGATGCACCGTGCTGAGATGGGCGATCTACTAGAGTTGCTAAAGAAGTAGCTCCCCTCTACCATCACCCTGTCTATATGAAGGACAATCCCTGAACCTGTGTCTGAGATTCCCGCACCTGAAGCAAGCATCTGAACCAACTAAGCACTCCCCTGGATAGTTCCTACCACACTTCTTGCATGTTGGGAATGTGCATACTCCTAACATGCTCTGCTGAGTCTTAGAGCCTGGTGCTTTACCCCTCTGATCACCCCTGGGCCTAGATGGAACACTAGCTGACGATGGAGCCGGGGCTGACGACCTCTGTTGTGACTGTGGACGGTGTCCGCCACCGGTCCTCTACTAGGACTACTTAAAGTGCCTTGGCCTCCCTCTCCTTCTACTTCAGCTTCTCCTCCACAATCTGTTGGGAATGAATCATCAGTCGGGAGATATCTATGTCACTGATAAGCATAGCGATCCTACACTCCTTAACCCCTAAATTTGAGACTCCCAACACAAACTTACTCATTTAAGCCCTTGGCTCAGCAACCATTTTTGGAGCGTATTTTGACAACTACATGAAGTTCAAACTATACTCCTGGAATATCATACTATTCTACTTTAGATTAATAAACTCAGCAACCTTGGCTTCCCTCATCTCTCGGGGAAAGAACCTGTCCAAGAAGGTTGTCACGAACTCATCCCAGTTGATAGGAACTGCACCTGCCCTACGACCTGCCTTCCACATTCGAAACCAAATGTAAGCTACCCCCTTCAGCTGATAGAAGGCCAAATCTACACTTTCCTCTCTCGAAACCCCATAATTTGGGTAATCCTTTAGATCTCCTCAATAAACTCATGTAGATCCTTGTCCACCTTAGAATCATGAAACTCTGGCGGGTTCATCCGGGTGAAGTCTCGCACTCTCGCTATTGCAGCACACCCATTGGCGTTCGCAGGTGTAATGGCCTGCTGGTTGACCTAGGCTGCCATAGCTTGGGCCAATATCTAAAAGTAGCCCTAAACTCAGCATGAATCACCTGCTCATTCAAAGGATCCACTGGAGCTAGTGAGGATAGCTAATGCACATCGTCGTTGCCATTGCCATTCCTTCTTCCATTGACTATTCGGGGAGGCATTTTCTACACACGCATATAGCATGAGTTAGAGAAGTAAGAGAGTTCAACTTCATCGCACAATGTAGAATATGAAAGAAGGAAAATTTCCTAAAACATCTCATAGCCTTTTCCGCATAAGTGTGGCGCACTTTACACCTATGAAAAAGACTACTTAACACGACTTTCAGACATTCTAGGACACACCTAAACCTGAGGCTCTAATACCAAGTTTATCATAACCTGAGCATAGACCCCGGATGTAATATGGGACCTAGAACCACGGATGACTCCAAGCTAACCCATGGCATATGCATAACATAAGCATAAGCATACCCAAAGCGGAAAAAACATAATATAAGGCATAAGCGAAAGTCTAAGATATCATAAAGCGTCAAAATTGAGATAACAAGTCAACATTTGAATATCTATACATGATAGTTTGGAAAGCCTCAAATCATAAGATGAGCTAAAGGGACAAAAACCCCAACAAGCACTACTAAATCTGAAACTAAAAAGACATAAAAGACATGAATCAAAATTGATGTCCTCGAATGATGAGGACTCACCAAAACTAACCTGAGTATAGAATAAGATCGAATCTAGATGCGAGGCTGAGATTGATCACTTGAACCTATATCATGAGATACAGCACAAAAGAATGCTATTAGTACGTTGAATGTACTGAGTATGCATGATAAGTAAAGCATGTGAGTAAGGATACCATTTCAGTCCTCAGGTCTGATCTTAGGACTTTTGGGGTGTTACATTATCTTCCCTTGGGGACATTCATCTTCGAATGTAGATTAAGCATACTGAATGGTTGGGGAAAGAGCTACAATCCCAAAACTGAACAACCATAGCTGAAAGCTGACGGAGTAACTGACTCCGAAATGAGATATATATATATATATATGACTGAACTGAATTCATGAAACATACATGCATGCTATGACATGAAAGGAACTGAGAGACATGAACTTGACATGAAACAAAATAGAGTACTAAGAAGGAAACCGGTACCTCATGCTAGAACTGAGTTGAAAAGGAAAAGATACGGGTATCTAGCCATCATATCTTCTTCGGCTTCCCAAGTAGCTCTCTCAACAAGCTGAGTTCCCTACAAAACTTTCACTAAAGCTACTTCCTTGTTCCTCAACTTCCGGACTTGACTATCAAGGATCTAAACCGAAACCTCCTCATAGGTAAGGCTATCCTTCACACCAATGCTCTCTACCGAAATAACTAAGGTTGGGTCACCAGTGCACATCTTCAATAAAGATACATGGAAGATTTGATGCACCAAAGACAACTCTGCTTGTAGCTCCAACTCATATGCCACCTTTCCAACTTGCCTCAGAACCATATAAGCACCAACATATCAGGGACTAAGCTTCCCTTTCTTACTGAAGCTCATAACTCCTTTCATGGGAGACACCTTCAGAAACACCCAGTCATCAACCTCAAATTCAAGCTTGATGCATAAGATTTCTAATGACTTTGACCTATTTTCAGCCTCTCCCTAATGACATGAACTTTCTCCATAGCCTCATGAACTGAATCTGGCCCTATCAATCTAGCCTCACCTACCTCGAACCACCCAATTAGTGACCTACATCTCTTCCTATAAAGAGCTTCAAATGGAGCCATCTGAATGCTGGAGTGGTAACTGTTATTGTAGGCAAACTTGATGAGAGGCAAATGATAATCCCAACTATCCTTGAAATCAATCACACATTCTCTCCACATGTACTCGAGGGTCTAAATGGTCCGCTCGGCCTGACCATCTATATGCGGGTAAAAAGTTGTGCTACGATTCGTCTGTGTACCAAGGCCTTTCTAAATTGATCTCCAAAACTAAGAGGTGAATACCCCTATCCGATATGATGGAAAAAGGAACTCCATGAAATCGAACCAACTCTGGAATGTACAATATAGCATAATCCTCAGCTGAATCAGAAGTTTTGACCGATCGGAAATGGGCTGATTTGGTCAACTTGTCCATTATCACCCATATAGAGTCATATTATCGGCGTGTATGAGGCAAGCCTATAATGAAGTTCATATTGATATCTTCCCACTTCAAAGTAGGAATGCTAATATCCTAAAGCATACCTCCAAGGCTCTGATGCTTAACCTTCACCTGTTGACAATTCAGATACTTAGCCACAAACTCTGCTATGTCCTTCTTCATGCCATTCCACTAATAGACTTTTGGTAGATCACGGTACATCTTGGTGGCACCTGGATGGATAGAGTACCGAGAACCATGAGCCTCAATCAATATCCACTCTCTCAAGTCATCTATAGCTGGCACACACAATCGGCCCTAATATCAGAGTATACCATCTCCCCCTTGGGAGAAAAGCTCTGCCTTCTGATTCCGGACTACTTCCTCTAACTTCACTAGGATAGGATCCTCATTTTTCCTTGCTTTAACCTCCATCACCAATGAAGATTTCGACCCATTATTAACAATAACACCACTATCCATCGAATTTGTAAGGCGAACACCTAAAAAAGAAAGCCTATGGACATCCTTCACCAACTCTTTTCTTCCATGTTCTACATGAAACACACTCTCCATGGACAGCCTACTAAGAGTATCCGCCACTACATTGGCCTTGCCTAGATGATAAAAGGACACTCATGTCATAGTCCTTGAGAAGCTTTAGCCATCTCCTTTGCCATAAATTCAGGTCCTTCTGGGTAAACATGTATTGAAGGCTCTTGTGGTCCGTGAACACATCCACATGCACCCTAAACAAATAGTACCTCCAAATCTTCAATGCAAACACCACCATTGTCAACTCTAGGTCATGCATTTGATAATTCTTCTAATGAGTCTTAAGTTGTCTAGAGGCATACGCAATGACCTTACCATGTTGCATTAACACACAGCCAAGACCAACCCTAGAGGCCTCATAATACACAACAACACCATCTATGCCCTCCGATAGGGTCAACACTGGGGCTAAAGTGAGTCGAGTCTTTAACTCCTAAAAACTCTTCTCACTAGCCTCCGACCATTGAAATTTGACTTCTTATGGGTCAATTTAGTCAACGGTGCTTCAATGGATGAAAATCCCTCTATGAACCTCCTATAGTAGTCAGCTAAGCCCATAAAGCTTCTAATATCCATAAGACAGACAGGTCTAGGCCAATTCTTCACTATCTCTATCTTTTGGGAGTCCACCTGAACACCCTCACTAGACACCTTATGACCCAAGAATGCTACTGAGCTTATCCAAAACTTACACTTGATGAATTTAGCAAATAGTTGTCGATCCATGAGAGTTTTCAACACAATCCTCAAATGAGAAGCATGCTCCTCCTCGCTCCGAGAGTATATGAGAATATCATCTATGAAGATAATCACGAACATATCTAAATACTTCTTGGACACCTTGTTCATCAAGTCCATAAAAGCTGCAGGAGCATTCGTTAGTCCAAAAGACATAATTACAAACTCATAGTGACCATACCGAGACCTGAAAGTTGTCTTCGGATTGTCACTCTCCCTAACTCTGAGCTGGTGGTAGCCGGATATGAGGTCTATCTTTGAAAAGTACCTAGAACCTTAAATTTGATCAAATAGGTCATCAATTTTGGGGATAGGATACTTGTTCTTAATTGTGACCTTGTTCAACTGTCGATAATCAATGCACATCCTAATGGAATCATGTTTCTTCTGAATGAAGAGAACTGGGGCACCCAATGAGGACTTACTAGGCCTGATGAAACCCTTATCTAGGAGATCCTTCAACTCTTCTTTCTACTCTTTTAGATACACTGGAGCCATTCTGTAAGGAGGAATAAATATGTGTTGCATATCAGGAAGAAGATCAATATCAAAGTCAATCTCCCTCTCAAGAGGGACTCCTGGTAGATCATTTGGAAATACCTCTGGATGCACACACACAATAGGAACTAACTAAAGAGTCGGGGTCTCGAGTGTAGAATCCTTAACCCGAACTAGATGGTACACACAACCTTTGAAGATTATCTTTCTGGCTTTGAGATAGAAAACAAAGCGACCTACAAGCACAGCTGAACTTCCCTTCCACTCTAGGACGGGTTCACTGGGAAACCAGAACTCTAGGTATGGTTTTTACAATTAACTGAAGCATAATAAGCATGTAACAAATCCATACTGAATGTAACATCAAAATAGGTCATATCTAGCTCCACTAAATCAGTTGAGGTGACTTTCTAAAGAAGCCTAACAGGGCAATTTTTGTATACCCGTCGAGCTAAAACTGATTCACTGATAGGAGTAGAGAATAAGAAGATTTCTGACAGGATTTCGGGACTCTCTGAAACTAACAGCAACATAAGGAGTCACAAAGGACAATATAGACCCTAGATCTAACAATACATAAACATAAAGGTGAAATACTCATAACATACCAGTGACCACATCGGGAAAGACCTTCTGCTTCTGTTGAGATGATAGTGCGCAGAACCTATTCTGGAATTGGCCGCCACCCACACTAGAAGAGGCGCCCCGCTGAGATGGGTGAGCCGCTGGAGCTACTAAAGTGGTAGCTAGGGCTCGACCTTTACTATCGCCCTACTTAACTTAAGGACAATCTCTGAGCATATGTCCAAGTTTCCCACACCCGAAACAACCATCAGGACCAACCAAGCACTCACTAGGATGCTTCCTTCCATACTTCCTACAAGTTGGAAAAGTGTGTTCCCCTAACACACTCCTCTGACCCCAAGAGCCTAATGCTCTACCTCTCTAATCTCCTTAAGGTCTGGATGGAACGCTGGCTAATGAGAGAGCTGGGGTTAATGACCTATGGTGGAATTGAGGCTAATATCCACCACCAGATCTATACTGAAAGTGCCCATGACTCCCTGTCGCCTCTATCAGTTGGGCATATATAATTAGCTAGGAGAAATCTATATCATCAATTAAAATTGCAGTCCTGCATTCCTTGACTAATGAATCTGCCACTCTATTCATGAACTTGCACATATGAGCCCTCGGATCGGTCACCATCTTTGATGTATACTTGTACAACTGAGTAAACTCCAAGGCATACTCATGAACAATCATGTTTTTATGCTTTAGATTGACGAATTCAGCTGCTTTTTCCTCCCTCAACTCTCGAGGAAAGAATTTTTCCAAGAAAGTGGTAACAAACTCATCCCAACCAATGGGGACCGCACCAACTCCCCTACTTTCCTACCACTGATGGAACCATATATGAGCAACCCCCTTCAACTGATGGAGGAAAAGTTTGTACTCTCCTCCACATTCACCCCCATAATTTGGGTGATCTTCTGAACCTCTTCTATAAACTCATATAGGTCCTCATCCACCTTCGACCCAAGAAACTCAGGTGGGTTCATCCTGAGGAAGTCTCGCACTCTCGTTGATGCTGCATTCCCATTCTAGTGGACATCAGCCACTGCCTCCTGGTTGACCTAGGTTGTCATAGCCTGAGCCAACATCTGGAAAGTCGCCCAGAACTTGGCATGAGTAACCTGCTCGGGCAAGGGATCTGCTGGAGCTGGTGGGGCTGGCTGATGCCCATCTCCATTGCCATTGCCATGGCCATTTCCGTTGCTATTTCTTCTACCATTGACTCGGCGTGGAAGAATATTTCTACAAACTCATATATCACGTGTTAGAGGGATAGAGAGATGTACTTCTTCACACGACATAGATCATGAAAGAAGGGAACTTCCTAAAATGTCTCGTAGCCTCTTTCCCATAAGTGTGGCGCGCTTCACACCCATGGAAAATACTCTACTTAACGCGACATTCAGATACTCTAGGACACACCTAAACCTTCACTTTGATACCAAGTTTGTCACGATCTGAACTGAGACTTCAGACCGAGACAGGAGACCTAGAACCATGATTGGCTACAAGCTAACCCATGGTACATACTTATGTTTAGATTACGATGAATAGCTTATGATTATATATACTTCATATTTATGGATTTTAGCATGTTGTCCTTATTCTCATGATCTATCTTGATTTATATATATGATTTAAGACTAATGTATTTGCTAGCATGATTTACTTACCTACACACTCCATACATTAAAAGTATTGAAACATAAACTTAAATGGGTCAAATATGCCATAAAACATCATTAACGTGAGTAACTGAAAAACATAAGGAACAATGGGAGGTTTCGTCATAACCGACACTATCATGATAGAGCTTACATGATGCCCCAACTATATCTCTCAAGTAGGCAGAGTCGTCCTAAGCCTTTCCAGGGTAAAGAACTATAGAGGTGTAATATCATGGGTGTGCCCTCGGGCAGGGGAAACACTCTCTTGAGAGGTCCCAAATAAGAATATATCCCACATTGGTGCGTAGTTCAGAGACAGAGGCCCTCGGAATCCCTGACCTACTCGATGCTAGACACTACTCCTAAAACATGCATATTTCTAACTATCATATTCTCAAAACATAGCTTAAATCTGAATATTAGGGAGTCTTGACTCCAAATATCTCTTTAAAACTGATCTTGTAAGTCTTGGCAAAATCATGATGACATACTTAACTTTACATGGACTTTCCCAAACCATGAAATTATACATACTTGAAATAAGATTCATAATTCAAAATCATGAAATCATAAGTTGAGAATTCATAAATATTCATGCATACTCATAAGCTTGAAATTCATAATTCATGCATAATAGGGAAAAATCTTCATAAACTTGAAATCATGAATTAATAAGTAAATTGAGATTTAAATATGCCTTAATAGTCATGAAACTTCAATCAAAACATGAAGGGATTATACCCATAGAGAAAGCACGAAAGATTTCATGAAAATTGGGTAGAAACCCTAGAATTCAATTTGACATGCTTAGAGACTCTAATCATAGAATTGGGTTGAAATTGTACATGACGGTGGAAGAATTTCCCTCATTCATAACCCTACATACCTAGGTTTACTAGAATTTTTGTTAGGTTTTGATACCCACGAGAGATTGAAGAGAATGAAGATGGGGTATCCTTGCTTCACTTGAGAGATTAATCTTCTAATGAGAATGTTAGGAGTAGAATGAGGGCTTAGGATGATTAAAACCTTATAAAACCCTTCTTCATATTCTCAAAACGACTTAGTTTAGGAGTTAAGAACTTAAAAAATTACAAAAGCATCCTTAATGATCGACAGGAAAATAACACTTCCAAACCCAACGAGTTAACTAATGACTCGTTAGGTCACTTGATGGATCCTCAAGTCACTGGCAAGAATTTCCAACTTTCTGATCTTGATTTGATGCCTCCACTTAACAATTCGTCGTTGCACTTAACAGATCACTTCACCACTCATCCTGACCCACTGAATCTTGAGTTTTTCAATCACCCATCACACCTAATGAGTCATTTGATGACTCGTGGGTAGACTTAATGAATTGTTCCTCAATCCATGGAGTCTCCTAGAAAATCAACATTTTTTCCAACTTAGCACCACTTAACAGGTCACTCAATGATCAGTCAGGTAACTTAACAGGTCACCTAATGACTTATTCTGTGGTCTGGTACAGATTTTCTTATTTTCTTTATTTAAGTTCTCGAGTCTAATCTTAGGCACTTTGGGGTGTTACACAACTGCCACACCCAAACCTCTATTAAGCTCCAGAGACTCTTTGCTCGCGTAGCTTCCAGGCTTGACTGAGAGGAGTGACAGCTAGCTAGATTAATTAAGGATTTGCCGGCCTTCATGGCCACTATTACTGAGCGTGATCTTCTGTTGCTCCAATACGCTATTAGGAGTTCCCACGAGTCTTGAGCTCCCGTCTAGGGACGATGAATGTCAGGTTGGTCCAGCTCAAGCATTACGAGCCTCAAAGTCGATTTACCTAAGACCAGAGTTGTGATAGATTTGCATATGCGAGATCGAAAGCCTGAGGAGGGTTGAGTACCATTAGTGGATCGGACACTACCGATAACCAGTATGATAGAGTTGCTCCCACGGATAATTCTAGTTTGCTCGGCCCAGGCTCAGTCCTTACCTCCACCAATTCTATTCCTCAGAGCCACCACTGGTAGCACTCCATAGGAGCAGGTCCTTCCTCCTACTAACACATAGATAAATGCTTCTGACCTTTCACTTGATAAGGGTAAAATCCAGGTACAAGAGGAGTCGCTAGTTGATTTGGACATTCCTGCAGCAGAGGCTGAGGCCCTTAAGATAGCGACAGCGGCCTCACTCTTTCACACCCTGGGCCTATCTCATGAAACAGAGGCTAGACCTTTAGTTCCATCTCATGATGCCCCCTAGTGGTGCAATCAAAGCACTACGGGGAGCTTCTACCACTCTTTTGCTCCTTCATTTTTTTTGTATGTGCATTGGGGACACTACACAGTTTTTGAGTAGTGGTGGATATTATTTGATCTTGTGTGACAATTTTTTGTTTTAGTGTTGCTTATCCTGAACTCATGGTTTATAAGATATTATGCATTTGTTGAGTCAATTGATGTGTGTGATGGTCCATTTTTATTACTTTTATGGTATAAATTTTGTCTTTGGTTTTTGTTATTGCTTTCTTATCTTAAGGCCCTCTTGGATTTTCTTAGTCATGATTCTTTTCCAAGAGGCTTACTTTCTATCGAATCTGGTGCAATAATGTAGTTAAAGTATTGTAGTTTTGAGCTCAGTGATAGATTTCTAGGTGACATTCTTAAGGGTACCAACCTACTTATTAAGTTGTCTTTAGTTGAACAAAATATTTTTGACTTTGGTGGTGGTGGAAATTGAGTTCCTAACATGCTTGCATTGAGTTTTGAAAATAATGCCCCCTTAAAAACTTTTGTTGTAGTTATTTGACATAGACTTATGTACTTCAGCTTTTGACATGTAATTGTGGCAATGTGTTCCTAGTTGAGAGTGGTGTGTTTAGTCATTTTGAT
Organism: Datura stramonium; assembly: GCA_018107945.1. Taxonomy (NCBI): domain Eukaryota; kingdom Viridiplantae; phylum Streptophyta; class Magnoliopsida; order Solanales; family Solanaceae; genus Datura; species Datura stramonium. The sequence continues at coordinate 280,877 of JACEIK010000528.1, read as the reverse complement.
ATCCATATGCTAATGTGTGGAAAAGAATGTTGTGTGTTCACTTGATTTGGTCACACTTTAGAACTTTCCTTAGTATTTGTACTCAAACTTAGGATTGACTGTGGGTTTCAGAGATAAACTTAGGCCTTCTTTGTGCTTCACAAGCCACATTTGCCTAAATAGACCTACCAAATGATGCATGCATCCCTAGTCTCCCTTTTGATCCTTTGACCTTTTTCTTGATCAAGTAAAATGAATGTCAAAACCAATTCTCAAGTTGACCATCTTTTAAACCTATTCTCCTTGACAATTAGAAATGTGATTAAAAAAAACAAAAAGGTGTAAGTTGGTAAGATAAGGTGAAAAATAAATAAATAGGCCAAAGTTGACTGTTTGATCATATCCCAAAGAGTAATTGAGCAATAAGCCAAAAAAAAAGAAAAAGAAAATAAAGCAAAAAAGAAAAAGAGAAAAATGAAAATTCATCTCACAAAAACACTTTGGGGTTAAAAAGTTGCCAAGATAAGAGAAGTGAAGAAAAGAAGGGATAAAAAAGTGAAAAGGTGGTGAAAAAGTGATGTAATATTCAAGAATGGTAAATGTGTCACTAAAATCCATATTTGTCCCTTACCAGCCCTTTGACTGTCATTACAAGCTTAGAAAAGCCCTTGTGTGATCTCAATTCGAATATTCAAAAGAAAAGGCACTTGAGTAAACAGGCAAGCATATGGTAGTTGTAACCTATCTTGTGAACTTTTTTTTAAGAGTTGAGTGCATTTCTCTCCTCTCTTGATCTTGTTTGTCCGTGATTTGTGTATTATTATTGCTTCAAAAAATGGACACTTTACTTGATCTGATTGTGAGGCATATAGATGTGAATGGCTGGCGTGTTTATTTCTTAAATCTAAGTATATGCATGTTAATATAATATCATTAGGTGGGATTGCATGTTTAGTCCGAATAATTACGTTAAATTTTTGTTGAATGGAGGGGATGGTTGTTTTAAAATGTGTGTGTTTGTAGCCATCAGTCAAAACCACCCTAGTCATTGCATTTGTGATGCAGGGACATTAGTTTAGGTGTTAGATGAGTTTTCTCTTCATAGTTGCTTGAAGAAAAGCAAATGCTTTAAGTTGGGTGTATTGATATGTTGGGAATTTGCAACACATCTTTGTTTTATTTCATAGAGTTTTGAATGTATTTAGGTGCTAATTTAATTTAAACTAACCTCATTATACTATGTTTCAGGAATCCAAGTGAAATGAAGAAAAAAGGAGTCAAATCCAAAAATTTGTCCAAATAGCAAAGCAAAGGACAGACCGCATTTCTGAAGGATGGTCTGCCTATTCAATCATCAATCAAGTTCCACTGGCTCCAGAAACCAATCTAAAGTGGTCCGCAGCTGACAGAGTGAAGGATGAACCATCCTTCTATAAGAAGATCCATCAATTAAAAGACAGATCATTTGACAGATAGATGCCAGATTTAAGGAATGATGCAGGAGATGGACCATGGTTTCAAAAGATGGTCCGCCAATCAATGGATGACAACATTTGAGTAGAAGATGATTTTACTTGATGGAGCAAAGGACCATCCGTCCTTCCAAGGGATGTTCTATCCCTGCGCACCTGGGACCTTCGACTTTAAATTATAGGGGTTTTTAAGGCTTACTATAAATAGATTTTTCTTCTTTTCTTCAAATGAGAGTGGATAGACTTTTAGAGAACTTTACTTTCAACCATAGCTAAAGTAGTTCTTAGAAATTTACTTGAACAGTAGTTTTTACTGTTCGGTCTGCCATTAGTAACCGCATTGTAGTTGGTTTGGGGGCTCCAAAGCCCAGGTGCTATACATTGCCAAAGGTATCAAGTTAATGCTTCCTCCTAGATTATATAATTCTATGGAAAAATTTAAGACCCCCATAGTACAAGGGATCGTAAAAGCTCCAAGGTCCTCCTTTTATGAACTAAGGAGTGTGATGCTATTGTGCTGCAGTGGTGAATGCTATCCTCAAGATCAAAGACAATTATTCTCTTTTCGGTCACCAACTCCTTTATGAACTTTGCGTACCCCGTCATTTATTCCAATGCTTCCACTAATGGGATTGTTACACCCCGTAAATTCTCAACACATAGATGGCCTACTCGCATGTTGGTTAAGAGTTTTTGAATGCCATACATGCTAGGAAAAGGCTCGGGGAAAGGCCGGATAAGAAATCCGTCGAACCATCGCGGAAGGAGCCGGGGCAGAGCCCCTCCGCGATGGCAACGTGCCACTGAGGGAGGGCCTCCGCGTTGGCTCTATGTCACGGAGGCCCTGTCCAGGCCCAAGTATATAAGCCTCCAACTTCGGTTTTTAATTAAAATTCCTCATAATTTCCAGTGAAAACAGAGAGTAAATCAGAGAGAAGGGGGAACGAAGATCTCCTACTAATATTCATCTGATTACGCCGCCAAACGCGGTCCAAACTCGAATTAATCCTAGATACCGAGGTATTAAGCAGCAAGGAGCATTCCTACGGATTTAGTTTCGTGAAATT
>JACEIK010000528.1:253681-272622 GCA_018107945.1 Datura stramonium | reverse complement strand
CTATGGGGGTACAATTCGTACTATGACTCGTAGGTCTTTCTTCCATTGTGATTCATGCCTTGCATAGTTCATAGCCACAGTGAGTACTACGACCCTTACAATGAGGTTACGAGTCGTAGGACCAATCGTATCCTGAACTCATGAACTGAAATTCATCTCTGATTCTCTCCACAACTCATGCAATGGCTCATACAACACTCTTACAAGTCGTAGCACCTGCCTGTTCAGCAATTTTTCTGCCACCTGTTTTTGTTTCCCCTGCACATTGAACACACATAAGTTAATCAACTTGGGTTGCCTCCCAAGAAGAGCTTGATTTAACATCGTGGAATGACGCAGGTGGTTAGGTTACTCAGAATTCACAAAACCACCACTTGGGTTGCCTCCCAAGAAGCGCCTGATCTAACATTGTAGCATGACACAAGTCTCTTGACTACTCAAACTTCATCAAGGAACTCGAATTCATCCTCTATCACTGAGACAACTTTGTATTCCTTCGGTTGCTTCATTGACCGGTAGACATTGAAGGTGACCTCTTCTTTATTGAGTCTGAACTTCAACTGTCCAGCCTCCCCCTCACGTGCATTAGGACGCACGTATAATCCAGCTCAGTCGTTGCGGTAATCATCATTCCTTCTCTAATCTCCCTCGCATTCACGACCTCGGATTCTATCTCTGTACCCGTTCCAGTTGTAAGTGTCTATGCATTGGTTCTGACCTTGGTTTCCAGAACCTTGGCGCCAAGTGTCTTGTCTAGACCCTTAGGTGTTGGCTCGGAAACCCTCCACCTGGTTTTCCAAGAATTTGCCCTCCTCCTCGGAATCTGAGTGGTCCGGCCCTGGCTCATGTCCCTGTGTCCCAACTACATTAACCTTTCTAGCTCCAGCTCATATGATGTGCTTAGTAAGCAAATCCAATGATGTGTGCATATGAGCCAATTCCTGGTCGCATTCTTCTTCTTTCCTTTGTTGGTCTACAGTCAAACCAACAACATATGTACCAGTCATTGATTCTTCTTCCTGGGTGTACCATGCTTTTTTGTCTTGGTACCTCTATCTAGAATAGTGGCAACTTATTCCCATGTGTGGCTCATCAGCGCTTCTCACGCCATTATGTCTGCTACTGCTTTTGTGCTATTGTTCAATGATCTATAGAAAATCTCCAACAAGCTGTCATCAGGAATTTTGTGGTTCAGGCACTTGGTCAACTTCTTTTTGAACCTCAACCAAGTCTCATGAAGTGCCTCATTTTTTAGTTGTCAGAAATTATAAATCTCATCCTTAAGTTGTAGCATCCTGGAGGGTGGAAAGAATCTCTCTAGGAAAGCTTGCTTGAGCTCCCTCCAGTTGGTAATGGAGTCATTGGGCAACTCCGATAACTATAATGTGGCTTCCCCGGACAGAGAGAAGGGGAAGAGTATAGCCTTATAGCATCCTATCAGACTTTGGGCAACCTATACGCCTTGCATATTCGAACACAGTTCATCAGGCACACGTTGGCATCATCAGTTGTGTGACCACTAAATACCCCTTTCATATTCAATAACTAGATCATGGTGCTAGTAATATAAAATTTATCCCCAGCAGGCAATGGTGATGGTATGATAGCTCCGGTTGACCCGACTTCTCTCTAGGTCATCTTCATCTAAGAATTGAGGGGCATATCTTTGACCTCTGTTGCCCATTCCATGGAGACCAGCATTAACAACCTCATCTCGAGCATCCTCCGCATCCTAAAGTGTAGCTTGTTGATCTAGGTCGGCTTGCCTATCTTCTTCAGCTATACGGGCATCTCTCTGCTCTTGGTTTTCCATTTTTCGCAGTGTTCTTTCGATTTCAAGATCCAATGAAATCAGGGGGCTTCCACTCCGACGAGTACTTGGCATTCACCAAGCGACAACATGTGGATATCCAAAAATAAAAACAAAACATAATTCAGGAAATAACAACCAAAAGTCAAATACAAGCAATTAATCTAATCTTAGCCGTATTCCCTGACAACGGCGCCACTTTTTGATAAAGCTCAAACTCACACTTTTTGACAAAGTATGAAACAAACATTGTCAATAAAGAACCTAACTAAGAGGTTGAACCCACAGGGAATAGAGTAAGATCTAGACTAATGCCAGTAATTAAACTTGTTGGTGAGTTATCTCCAAATTGGGGGTTTTAAATTAAATAATATTAAAATAAGATTATATTCGTGATTCAAATCAAGATTTGCAAATAACTAAGGTAAGTATTCCCCATGGTTTCATAACTACTTCGGGTATACACACGTGATCAATCCCAATGCTTACTTGTAGAACTGATAACTAGGGCTCGTCCAAACGACTGATTCGTCCCTATTGGATGACCTTACTCAATCACCACGTCAGGTCTCATGAGAGATTTCAAACTAACCGTTATCAATATGTTCCAAACTTAACTATCATGCGACCACAATTCCAGTTAATACAATGATCATAAAGACCAAGGCTTTGTTGTTATTCTCTTTTCCTAATCTCTACTTCTCTAGGTTCAAACAAGTAAAGAATTCGGGCAAATTCTAACGTTGTACACCATTAAGAAATGTTTAAAGATGAAGAGAATACAATACAAGCATTTAGCATTGGTTTGGAATCACTTTTGTGTAACCTTATTTTGTTAATCCACCATGTTTTCCACAACCCTTAGTTGTGGAGGTTTTAGCCTCTCACGGTTGTCAGATTACAATTTGCATTCACAAACAAACATATAATTCAATAATTACAGTACAATTGGAAGAAAACCAGATCTGAATATCAAAGAACAATCTCAAGAATAATGTAGAAAATCAAGAATTTGATCCTACGAATTGCTCCTCAAAACTTGATAAAAATTCACAAATAAAATTCTTCACACGTCTAGTACTTCGTTTCTATGTTCTCTTTACTAAAATAAAACATAAAAGCTATTTATACAGCGATTAGAAACCTTTTCCTAAGCTAACAGGGAATTTTCCATATCTGTGGCCGATTGTGTCACGACTGGACCTACGACCAATAGCAGGATTGTACGGGTCATACCTACTTCTCGTACATCCTTGGCTGCTATAAATTTGTCTAAGTGTTGGCAGGCTGGTACAACTCGTACCACAGTCCTACGAGTCATACAATGCATCCGTGGTTTGGCCTTGAGAACTCTAACATCTTCTGAAATTTTCCACGAGTATTGTGGTACGACTCATACCTTGTTTCTACGACTCATACTGTTTGTTGTGTCTAAAGTTCTGCCAAGATTTAAAGAATCTTCTGAAGTTCATCACTGCTCATGGTACGGTTCGTATGTGAATGCTACCATCCGTGAGTCCATCCGTACCAAGAGACTGCCTTGGTGTAATTTCTCTAAATAATTCCCAGACTCCAGTTACGGATCATACCATCTGGTTACGGCTCATATTGAGAGTCATATGTTTCCTTCCCCTCATTCCAGCCTTTTGACTTTTACCAAGATTCTCGGTACAGCTCGTACAATCAAGGTACGGCTCGTACTAAGACTTGTATTTGGCTGATTTTCTACATTTTATGCTTCTTTTGCACATTTTTGCTCCAACACTTATTTTCCGTAAAATTAAAGAAAAAGTGTCTCTTATCCATATAAACATACCTAAGTCCATGCTGCTTTCTCAATTTTAAGTGTCGAAAGTGTTGCAAACTTACAGCACACCATCAACTTCTCTGTCTTGGATTAACTATTCTCGGTTAGAGCTGAATTTAATTAGATAGGGTTGGTAGCCTCAAATTTCTATTGTTATTCTCTTCTACTAACTTCAACTTCTTAGGCCAAGCAAGTTGATGATACAGGCACATTTCAACGTTTGCAACCGCTTAAACTAATTAAAACGAAGAGAATAGAAATTCACTCAATTTACCATTCAAGAATCACTATTTGATTTTACCTACTACCGTTAATCTATTATGATTCCCACAAACCTAGCTAAAGAAATTAGCCACTCATGTTTGAAGAAACAATCATATAAGATTTATAAGAATTCATCATGAAATACTTTTAATATATGAAATCGTTTGAATAATCTTGAAATCCAAATATAATCACAAGAACTTGGTATTTTTCCACAAATAATTGTATGGAATAATGTTTTCCACGCTTACAATCATTTAACGTGTGAATAATAGTCAATAATTAAGTGGTATCTAAGTGTTATATCTGAAAACGGTTACACCCCGTAAAATGTTATTGGTAAGTAGGCGACGCGCGGATTTGTGATGAGTAAGGAGAGCTTGACGAGTGTGGAAAGAGCCTCAGAAGTAGGTTCGGGTGAGGCTCGGCCTCGAGGGGCCAGCATGACGCACCAACGTTGTTCGAGCAGGACATTCAGAGTATTGTTAGGCCACTCCAGATCTCGCCTATCCGGTCTAGACCATTAGAGATTACGATCGCTATCAAGATCCTCTGATCAGATATAGGTACACAGAGTGTTCTTTCTAGCATCTATACAGACTATTTTAGGGGCGTGTAGTGGTGCATTAGGCCTGGAAGGCTAGATACGCCTTTTGAGTGGCTAGATTGAGACTTCAGTGTAGTTCGTTGGTTGGGATTGACCCCACTTAGGGTAGCCTTCCATCCAAAACTTCAGGGTTGCTAACTGTGTCATCGCCTACGGGGCTATATGATGTTTCTCCAAGGAGATATATGTCATCCCAAGGGATGATGCTGAGGCTCAAGGGCCATATTACAGTTCATTCCATGGCTGGACTATTATTTTATGTCGTATCGGCATCACTAACCCTCATCGAGCCTGGCACCCAGGGTGTAGTTACAGGAGCCCATCGGGCTCAGACACAGTTACAGGAGTCCAGCAGGCTCAGATGCAAACCCAGAAGCTAGGTAGGTTAGCCATAGCACCAGTAGAGTCATAGAACTTGGATAGGGGTATATAGATTGAGTTGTACTTGCCAAGGCTTATGGGGGCCCCGGTAGATTATTTCTGTATTGCTTGTACCTTCCAGGATTATGGGGCCCAGGTTAGGTTCTTGTTTGTATGCTTACTTGTTAGTTGTAGCTTATGAATATGTAATTGTGCAGTGTTAGATCATATGTGTGTAGTGTTTTACTAGATGCAGGTTATGAATAAGCAAACATCCTGGTTAATTTCTTCCCCTTCCTTCTACTTACTTTCAGTCTTTAACAGCTTTTATTCAGCTTATTTATTGTCTTACATATTCGGTACATATTGTATTGACGCCCAACTATGGGTCGCTGCATACTTGCCTGCAGGTTTAGACAAACAGGGTTTAGGACCTCTATTAGCAGCTATTCTAAGTCAGCAGATTGGCCAGCTCCTTTCATTCGGAGTTGTCAGGTTGTAGAGGTTACTTATCTTTTATTTGAATAGCATTTGGGTAGGACGGGGCCCTGTCCCGACCAAGATTTTCACTCTTAGAGGCTTGAAAACTACAGTCTTCAGTTAGTGGTTCGTGTTGGCCATGGGGGGTCTATATTTGTGATGTTTTGCATATGTTTTTGTTCTTGTTATAACTAGACAGCATGGTGGTCTTGTCGGCCCGCATATGATCCCTTTATTGTTATATTGGCTGGATTAACTGTCTTCCTTTACACGTGTTGTGTGGCCTTGTCAGCCCAAGGCTGTGTTTACAGCTGAGATTTAGCAGTTTGTTTTCTCGATTTTGAGTCGCTGGTAGGCACCAGAGGTGCATATGCCCAGCCAGGTCAGCCTAGATCCCAATTGTATTAGGTGCCAGTCATGCCTCCCAAAGTGGGGTGTGACAAACTTGGTATCAGAGCAGATCGTATCCTAGGGAGTCTGCAAGTCGTGTCTAGTAGAGTATTGCTTATAAATGTGTTGTGCACCATATTTTATAGGCAGGAGGCTGCAAGACATGATAGTGTGGTTACCCTTTCTTCTTCTCAGATCGTGCTATAGAGTGGAGTCGTATAGGGTCGAGTCCCTAAGTTTTCATTGTTATGTCTGTCTAAAGTAATATGTGATATAAGATAGACTCCAGCCAGCCGTAAGATAACTACAGTAGCAGGAGGAAGTACCAGTGAGATGCCACGGTTGGGGGACAGTCAGCCTAAGGGCGGAAGCAAACGTCTTTTAAATTTCCCCATCACCCTCCAGGGGCACCAGGAACCTTATAAGGTGATAGATATGTCAGCACTGTCTCCAGTTCATTCTGCAGCCTCGGAGTGGGAGGTCAGGAAGTGTAGTATATATATGAGTTGGCTCCCTTAGTAGACATTAAGAATTAGGCAGGGACAATAGTTAACATTGGATTACCTGAAATACACAAAGGATCGTGTGAATACAACAGAAAGTGCAAGTATCAATGCCATGTTGTCCAGAACGATAAATAAAGGAGGGTTAGAATTGTTGCCTCCGGGAAGGATTAAAAAGTGGTTGAGACCCTTAGTGTTTACAAAGCTACCTAGACCCTCACAATAGTAAATCAGGAGGACGAATAAGATTGCTAGTAGCACTTAAGTGCGTATGAGGGAGTCCATCTGCGATAAACCCCCAGCAACAGCAAAGTGCAGGTTAGAAATAGGTCGATTCTGCCGCACTGTGCTAATGACGGTAAGGCATACCTGCAAGATAATGGTTATGGCCCTAGTTTGTTATGTCGAAGGACGGAGAGATCATGTGAAGAAAAATGGGCCCGAGTGCGGTCAAAAGGATGCAGATCGGTAAACTTGGTTAGTAATATCTTTGACAGTATGAGGCAGAAGGAATGAACCCCAGATCTCAGTCTAAAGAAGCAAGGGAAAAGGCACGAGTATCTAACTTAGGAAGGAAATAGAATCACCTCCAGGTTGAAGTAAATTGACAGAGTATGGGACCACCGCTGAATATCAAGAAATAAGAATTGGGCTGACGTTTAAGAGATAGTGAGATTTTAACCTAGAATGCTGCAATATCACCACCCGTTGTGGAGATAAAGGAGTGGCGGCACGGAACTTTAACCTAGTACAACCCAGAGACAAGGCCTAGTAGAAAGTTATTTGCCTTTGAGATAATAAGGGGCGGAGTCATGAGACCCATAGGTCAACTCTATGTTCTAAAAGTGGCAGGACTTCGTTAGCAGAATATGCCAAAGATGCACCATATCCATTACCCCCTCCACCCAGAGTTTAATAGAAGTACAACAGGTCGTAAAGAGAGACCTACTAGTGACGTGGGAAGAGGGAAGGTATTATTGAGTCATAGCACAGAGCTCCAATGACCAGCCAGGGGAGGCTGGACAGTAGGAAACAAGCAGGCCAATTCAAGAGATTGTCGTTCCTGCAAGGGAGTGGAGAGTAATCAACATAGGTATAGTTATAGGGTTATCTCATATCAGGTGTAAATCGACCTTATTTGAGTTAGTGTAAAAAGGCTAACGAGATCAACTCATGTCTCGACGGATGGAGTTATATTTCAGCTAAAGGTTATGCCGAATTAAATATGTAAGAAGTAGTTAGGTTGCGTGGAGCGCAAGTATCTAATAAATTCTCATAGAGAGGCACAACGCACCGCTAGGTTCTAGGAAGCTACTAGAAAATATTGGGGCGCATGTTGATTTAAGTACGGCTTCTCGTCACCAAACTAATAGCCAAGCAGAGCACATGGTTCAGACGCCCGAAGATCAGTTATGGGTGGAAATATAGGCCCCTATATGATGACCTGAAGTAGTTAAATTAGGGGTAGTTGAGCCAGGGCATACTATATAAGGTAGACGGAGAAAGTTAAACTTACCAGAAGATAGGTACCGACAGCCCAGGGTCATCGAAAGTCTTACCCTAACATACGGCATAGGCAATTAAGGATTGAAGTAGCGGCGGGTATCCCTAAAAACTTCGCGAACGAAGGGTGTTACAAGATTTAGTGAAAAGGAAAGCTTATCCATAGGTTCATTGGTCGAAATCGTATCCTCCGGAGGACGGGCAGAGGGGCACATAAGTTAGAATTGCCTCCAAAGCTGGAATCTGTCCATCCAGTCTTTCACATATCAATGTTGCAGAAATGCATAGGGATCCATCTCGAGTTGTTCCAATTGAGGACATTCAAGTTACTGAGGAGTTAGCCTCCGAAGAGGTTCTAGTTGCTATACTAGATCGGTAGGTTCGCGGGTTAAGGACTAAAGATGTAGCCTCCGTTAAAGTACTACGGAGGAACAGGAACAAAGAAGAGATGACCTGGAAAGTTGAGGATGACATGAGGTCTAGATATCTGATTAATTCAGATTGTGCAATTAAGTTGATGTTGTTATTTAGTTGTTATTTTACTGCTTATGTTATCAGTACTCCTTAGTTAGCTACCTCTTGGTTGTGGAATAGCTGTTTATAACATCCTGTGAGGCGCCTATTTTGGATTTTTCTGCATTTCAGGTTTTCAGATAGTCCATATTTCAGAGGAGACTCTACCAAATTTTTTCTAAATATTTGTTAAAAGATTTAACTCCTGTCAGCCTAAAGATGACATTCGAGGACGAATGTTTCTAAGGGGGAGGATGTTAAACCCCGTAAAATGTTATCGATTAGTATGCGTACATGTGGATTTGTGATGAGTAACGAGAGCTTGATGCGTGTGAAAGAGCCTCAGAAGCAGGATCGGGTGAGGCTCGGCCGCGAGGGGCCAGCACGATGCACCAGCCAGCAGTGCACTGGCCAGCGCGGCATGCCCGGCCTGCTGGCGCTTTGAGAGGCGCGGTGCAGTAGGCACAGTGGTGCGTTGGCTGGCGGGGGTCCCCCCTGCCACTGCCCTTAGCTATATATAAGCCCCCCCCTTCATTTTAAATCATTCATAAAAAGAAACCGACGGCTGAGAATAAAAGAGCACGCAAGTTTTGCTGATTTTTCGTCCGATTACGCTACCAAACGCCAATTAACTTCAGGTAACGAGTTCAAGGCCTATAGAAAGCATTACTACAGAATTATTTCTCAAAAATTCGTTCGGAAAACCGGAAATCCACCGAGTAAAAGTTGTCAAAACTACTCCAAATTGAATCCTAAACGGCCACAAGTATTAGGTAAGCATTTCTCCCTTCTGACTCTCGGGAAATTATAGGTTTTCGGCTGAGTTATTTGGATTTGAATTATAGTTGTTATTATTATTGAAAGTTATCACTTTTTGTCGAATTTAGTATTGAAATTAGCCCTATTATATCAGCATTAGGATCGCAGTTGGGTGGAACCACCATTTACAAGTTGAAAAGCTAACTGAACGAAAGTCGACATTCGAGGTATGTAAGACTTATCCCGTCGGCAAGTTATTCTCGTTGTATAATGATATGACTTATTTTCTTGAATGGAAATAACGGTCCCATATGTTGCAAATAGTTGCTATCAGTAGATTGTGATTAGATATGTTATGGTCAACTATTGTTTGTAAACTATGAATATATATAGGTAGTGGTTAGCTGCTAGAAAGCGTATTGAGAGTATGTTAAGTGTGGCTCACTCCAAGAGCGTCATAGAGACTCCCCTATCCGTCTGTACATTGTATTAATAGAATTTTGATATCTTGTTGTCACGCCAAGGCCTCAATAGTTTAGGGTTAGTTATTGGGCCTGATTTCATAGGTTAGACAGTATCGGGCGCAGCCAGGCGATATGACTTTCAATTGGACGCCTATATTATCAGTGAAGCACGCCGAGAGGCCATTGGAGTACCTTCACGCCCCAGGGCCAGAAATTTAGATAGGATGGCCATATTTTAGAGTCAGCGGCACTAGGGTTGTCTAGCGAACTGAGTGACAGCTTGTCATCTAGTTAGCTACTACCAGTGACCGTCAGTTCCAGTTGACTTAGTATCTGTTATACAGGTCGCTCAAGAAGCCATCCTGGTCATTCAAGTCAGATAGACCCGTGGGTACCCTAAGAAGGGGACCTTACTAGTAGTTGGATGCGGGGCCAATGCCCCAGCCTGCTCCTATAAGATACTCAGGTAAAGGTTGCCGTGAGTGGCTAAATCCATATAAACTTACCTACAAGGTTAGGAATCGCCCAGAAAAGTCATATAAGATCTGAACAGACCAAGTTAAGGTCTAAAGGACTAGAACCATGTTAGTACAGTATTACCCTCAGGCTAAGAATTTCAGTAAGCTGCCCGTGGAGAATTAGGGGCCGACCGCTCAAAAGTATGTTCGGTCAGTAGCAGTCCTACAGTCGTTCTAAGCAAAGGAACTAAGTAATTGGTCGTCTGCGACCCTATAGTTGCTTATGAGTTATAGTTGTCCGAGCAGGACATTCAGAGTATTGTTAGGCCACTCCAGATCTCGCCCTATCCGGTCTAGACCATTAGAGATTACAATCACTATCAGGATCCTGTGATCAGATACTAGTACACGGTTGTGCCTGCTAGTAGCTATACAGACTATTTTAGGGGCAAGTAGCGGTCGCGTTAGGCTTGGAAGGCCAGATATGCCTTTTGAGTGGCTAGATTGAGACTTCTGTGTAGTACGTCGGTTGGGATTGACCCCACCTAGGGTAGCCTTCCATCCACAACTTCAGGGTTACTAACTGTGTCATCTTCTACAGGCTATATGATGTTATTCCAAGGAGATATATGTCATCCCAAGGGATGATGTTGAGGCCCAAGAGCCATATTACAGTCCATTCCATGGGTGGACTATTATTTTATGTCGTATCAGCATCACTGACCCTCGTCGAGCCTGGTGCCCAGGGTGTAGTTACAAGAGCCCACCGGGCTCAGACACAGTTACAGGAGTCCAGCAGACTCAGATGCAGACCCAGAAGCCAGGTAGATTAGCTATAGCACCAGTAGAGTCATAGAACCTGGATAAGGGTATATAGATTGAGTTGTACTTGCCAAGGCTTATGGGGTCCCCGGTAGATTATCTATGTATTGCTTGTACCTTCCAAGTTTATGGGGGTCAGGTTAGGTTCTTGTTTGTATACTTACTTATTAGTTGTAGCTTATTAATATGTAATTGTGCAGTGTTAGATCATATGCGAGTAGTGTTTTACTAGATGCAGGTTATGAATAAGCAAACATCCTGGTTAATTTCTTCCCCTTCCTTCTACTTACTTTCAGTCTTTAACACCTTTTATTCAGCTTATTTACTGTCTTACATATTCGGTACATATTGTACTGACGCCCAATTATGGGTCGCTGCATACTTGCCTACAGGTTTAGACAGACAGGGTTTAGGACCTCCGTTAGCAGCTCCTTTCATTCGAGGTTTCCAGGTTACCTATATTTTATTTGAATAGCATTTGGGTAGGCCGAGGCCCTATTCCGACCAATATTTTTACTCTTAGAGGCTTGCAGACTACAGTCTTCAGTTAGTGGTTCGTGTTGGCCGTATGGGGCCTATATTTGTGATATTTTGCATGTTGGCCGTGTGGGGCCTAGTATAGCTTCCTGTTTTCGTTCCTGTTATAACTAGATAATATGGTGAACTTATCAGCCCGCACAGGATCCCTTTATTGTTATGCTGGCTGGATTAGTTGTCTTTCTTTACAGGTGTTCTGTGGCGTTGTCGGCCCGAGGTTGTGTTTAAGCCGAGATATAGCAGTTTGTTTTCTCGATTTTGAGTCACTAGTAGGCACTAGAGGTGCATATGCCCAGCCAGGTCAGCCTAAATCCTAGTGTGGCATTAGGTTCCAGTCATGTTTTTCAAGGTGGGGCATGACAAAAACGTCCTAAGAAGGGTATATATAGTAGTAGAATAAATTTGCATTTATTCCTACTTGGATTGGGATTGGACTTTCCAGGTTTTGGGTCACACTCTTCCATGCATCATACTAGGACTTGCGTCACACAACTCCATGCGCCATAGTGCCTTGCGCGTCGTGCGGGCTGGTGCTCAGGGTGTGATTGTGTGATGCCAACCTCTATTTTGTTGTGGCACTTGCTCCCTTTGAGTTTGGCTTGACAACACTTGCTCTTTTAAGACTCAAATAAGTTCAAATCTGCTACTTTTTATCCCTACAAGTATCTAATCATGTGTGTTAGCTCTTTTTAACAAATATTATATAAAACCAAAGCAATCACATATAATTTATTCTCAAAACATATCTAAGTATGGGCAATATGACAAATAAATGCGTACAGACGCCCAACATTATGGGCCCAATGATAGATTGATAAGAGACTTTCTTAAGGGTACCAACCTCTATTTTGAGTCGTTTTTGATTGAATAGAGTATTTTCTGACTTAGGTGATGATGGCATACGAGATTATACCATGCTTGTGAAATTCTTTGAAAAAAATGCCACCCCTTAAAATTTTTTGCCACAACTGTTGTGTATTAACATGTTTACCTCTGTTTTTGACATCTTATTGTGTTAATTGTGGCAATAATTTCCTAGTTGAGAGTAGAGTTGTTTAGTCTATTTGATATTCATGTGTCATTATATGGTGAGAAAATTTTGATGTTCGCTTGTTGTGGACATACCCTAGAACTTGTCTGGCTACGAATGTTTTAGCTTAGTATTGACTTTGGGGTTGTAGAGACGAACTTAGACTTTCTTTGTGTTTCAAAAACTATATTTGCGTAAATGAGCCTACCAAATAATGTATATATCCCTAGTCTCCCCTTTTGAGCCTATGACCCTTTTTCTTGATCAACCGCAATGATACAGAAATCAATTCTCAAGTTTGATCCTCTTTCGAATCCATCCTCCTTGGCACTATGAAATGTGATAAAAATATATAAAAGTGTAAGTTTGAGGTGATAAAGTAGAAAAGAAAGAAAAGGACATAAATTATTTATTTGACTACTTCCCAAAGTATATTAAACAAGGAAAGAAAAAGAGAAGTGAATAAATTAAGCTCGCAAAAAGTACCTTGGGTTGTGAAAAATTGCTAAGCAAAGAAAGGGAAGAGAAAGAAGGGAGCATAAAGTGGAAAAAAAGGAATGTGAATGTAATATAGTGTTCAAGGATGGTAATGAGCTACTAAATGTCATATTTGTATCCTACTAGCCCCTTGGACTAACATTACAAGCTTAGAAAAGCCCTTATGTGATCTCAACTGAAATTTTCAAAAGAAGAGGCATTTGAGAATAACGGCAAGTATATAGTAGTTGTGACCTATCTCGTGAACATCTTTGTAAGAGTGAGGGTTTTTCTCTTCTCTCTTGATCTTATGTCTATGTATTGTGTGTGATCATTACTTCTGAAAATGGACACTTTCATTGGTCTAGATGTGAGGGCATATGGATAATAATGACTGGCATGAATTACTTCTCAATTTAGGTGTCTTGCATGTTGAAATGATATTAGGAATAGAGATTGCATGCTTAGTCTTAATGGTTATAAGAAAGTTGATTTTGCATGATATAAGGGTTGAATTGATTGAAAATCATATGCTTGTAGCTACTTGCCAAAACCATCATATTCATCGCACTTTGTGATACCAGAACAAGAGTCTATATCTAGGATAGACTGTCTTATTTTAGTTGCTTTAGGACAAGCAAAAATTTTAAGCTGGGGGTGTTGATGTGTCGAGAGTTTAGGACACATCTGTACTTCTTTTTATGAAGTTTTGCATGTCTTTAAATACTAATTTAATTCAAAACTATCTCTATTTAGCTAAGTTTCAAGAATCCAATTAGATAATAAAAGGAGGTATAGAAGTCACTGAAGTTTGCCAGAAAATGAGCAAAAGATGGACCACTCATCCAAGATGCAGTCTGCATTCTCAAACATCTTCTAATCCAAAGAATACCACCAAGTAATCTGCAAAGAAAGGCTCAAGATTCAGTCTGTCTTCTCAAAAGACGAACTATTAACCGGTCCATTTTGTCCAAACTAATTTCATAGTGGAACAATTGACGGATGGAAAAAATGAAAAAATGGTCAATCAATCAAATGATAGAAGAAAGCTAGGCAGAATACAAAACCAATCAACGGTTCAAGATGTGAATCCTCTTTTTAAAAGACAGTCCATCTCTGCAACCTGAGACCCTTTATATTTAAATTTAGTTGTGGTTTAGGGGAATTAACATAAATAGTCTTTTTATTATTTTTTAGAGAGATCCAAATATTTTAGATAGTTTTAGCTTAGTTCTTATAGTTCGTTCATAGTTTTCATAGCTTTAGCTTGTATTGAAGATACCCATTGGAGATTTGAAGATTTAATTTCTCAATTCAAGTTTTCTCTATTCTCTTTGTAAGTGGATATGTCTAATTACTTTTTTCTTCTCTTGCTATGGGTAACTAAATTTAGATCTAGGTTGTGAAGCCAATGGGTTTGTGAACCCTAATGATCTTAATTGAGTGAAATTAATTATGAACTTAAAAATATTTGATTGGTTTGTGATTTGTAAAGTGGGATTGGTGGTGAAAATCATTCAATCATGCACAATTGTCTCTATTGTGCTTGAGAGAGCCAATTAAGATTTGGGTGACATCAATCAATAATGGCCTAAGGTTCTAACCCTTATTTAATAAAATTACCTAGACATAGGAGGAGTGTAATTGATGAATTGCAATCGAATAGAATGAAATTCTCATCAAATTGACAAAATTGGTGTACATTGATATTATTAGAATTGTTGAAAGACGCCTAATGATTGCCTAAGTTGATTGCTTCAATATTCATAAGTTGATTGCTTCCATATTCATTGTAGCCCATTCTCAATACCCTAATTTGAGTGTTTTAGAGGGATCAACCCAAAAAGGGGATACATCCGTAGAATTTTTTCTATATTATTTACCCTTTGTTCTTTCTAGCTTTATTATAATTACTTTTTACCCCTAACTTGAATAGACTTTCAACTTTCAAATCGAATTTGCAATTGCTAGATAGTCTAGATTTAACAAAGTCTCTTAGGATATGATCCTGACTCCTTGTTGACTATTATATTTGCATCCACCGTATACACTTTTGATTAAAATGGATTTGGGCGATTGATCAATCTAACTTATGAAATACTCTACAACTCATTTTAAAGGCAAAATTTAGCTTAGGGACATTAAAATAACAACTTATGTTCCTCAGACATATTTTATGCTATCTCATCATATCTAACTTATGACATAATCTATAGCTCATGCTTTATAGGCAAAACTTAGCTTAGGGACTTATGACATAATCTATAGCTCATGCCTTATAGGCAAAACTTAGCTTAGGGACTTAAAACATAATGTATACCCCATGGACAATATTTTATACCATCTCACCAAGTTTAACTTATGAGATACTCTATAACTCTTATCAAAACTTAGTTCAGGAGGCTTTAAAATGATAATTTATGCACATGGGCAACACTTTGTATTATTTCATAAACTAAAATACTTGTGTATGAGTAAGACTTACATATAAACGAAAGCTTAAACTTATTATTAATGGTTATATAAGGTTTTAGAATTACATTCAACCACGGGATGCCAAAAAGGCAAAAGTTCGTATAATATTTAACCTAACTATACAAGTGATTTAATACCAAGTGTTTGCAGATAGACAAAATATGTCATCTTCAACACAAAGAATAAATCAACTAAAATATTTGTAAATTCTTCAAGCAACTCATGACATTACCCTAATATAATTGCAACTTAAGCTAAAGAAACACAAACTTTACATTAATTAAATAATATAAATATAAATCTATTTTTCATTGGCGATTGTAGCTAAAAATTATGTAAATGATTTTCCTAACTCTTCTACTGTACAAAATTTGTTTTTATTGTTAAAAGCATGATAAAAAAAAATATTGAATTGTGTTGTAGACAACAGAGAAATTTTAGGACCATCAAAATTATTTGTTACTCCACATCTTTTTTCTTTTCTTAGCAAACAAATCATCAATCTTCTCAACAACTATTGATTAATTTATGTGAACTTCTACCTTTTCTAAAAGTTGCAAATCATTAGATTCAACGTCTATAGCTTATGAAAGTGAAAATTAATTTATTTAAAAAATGGTTTTACATAACAATATCAAAATTCTTACTTCAGAATTGAAAAATATGGATTGGATCAAGAGAAAAAATCAAGGAAAGAAGAAAAAATGGTAAGGAGATGAGCTAAAGGAAAATAACTCGGTGAAAGTGCAAGAGAGAGGGTGAATGTAATTTTTTTTAATTTTCTAGTCAATTATTCGTATGCAATAGTTGACTGTTTAAGGGAGATAGTGAAAATACTAAATGAAATGCAAAAAGTAAAGTGACACAATATTTTTATATTGGTTCAGGTTCAATGTAGATCCTAGTCTAATCCCCTTGGATGGCAAGGATGTTCTCAGTAAGATTTTTGAAATTTATATACAACTTGTGATAAAGTGTAACTCCTACTCTACACTCAAACTCTTTTCTTTTCACTTTTAATACAATGCCGCATTAATACTATTTTTTTTCCTCTTTTTTAAGTTCACAACTAATCACTAAGATTACAGTACTTGTTAAGAGTAGAACATAAATTTTGAGATAGTTGAGATAAAAGTATAGTAGAGTCATTCTTTGAGCAACTTTTTATAGGCCGTAACGTTAGTCGTTGAACTTTATTAATAAAGATGGAAATTCAAAAGAATTGATCCTTGGAAAGAGGGTGAATTGATTCTTTTTTCAAGAATAAAGTGAGAGCTTATTAATTGCTACGAAGACATCTTTTTAAATGTACACTTGAAATCTTCACAGGTACAAGTCCCTTTTGAGCAATTGATGTGCGTTGAACTTCTTGATGGTAAATAACTCTTTAACCTTATTTATCTTTTTCTTTTAGTTAATGCTTGAAAGATCTTGATTGATAGAAATTCAGGGCACAATCAACGCAATTTCTTTTTTTACTTTAGCCAATACTTGTGGTACATTGTGGACATGATTCTTCACATTTTTGTAGAGGATAATTTTTTTTTATACTTTTTTTAATAGTTAGGTCTTGACATAGATTTGATTCTTTTTATATTTTAGACAAGGCAATTTTCGTATGTACTTCTTATTTTATTTTCATTGATTGCAATCTTCCTCGTTTTCTATACGCGTAGATACTTTTATTAACTAATTTAATCCTAACATCTGATCTGATGAAAAAAAAAGCGATAAATATACTAATGCGGACAAAATCATTTATTTCAGTACAAAAAAACAGACTGAAGGTTATTTTTCAATAAATAAAGAAAGGAGGATAAAAGTTGAAAATCAAGATATTAGGCATAATTTTCTGATTTTTTCTAGGCGACAGCTAATAAAAAATATTCTTTTAGGTCATACATTTGCGTAATAACCCAAAAAAGTAAAATTACACCTCTCTTTTCCGAAGGTAAAAGAAGAGAGCGAAAGTCTACTTTCCAAAAAAGAAAGAACAGGTTAAACAGGCCAACCCGTCCCGGCCCATCCAAATGACTGGATCCAACAAGTAACCTTTCCGTTGTCCCCTACTCCAGGACTCTTCTGCTGCCTGAAGTTCTCGGTCTACAACGGAGAAAATATAAACAAATAAAGAAAAGCTCATCGTTACTTTCATTGAGATCTCTTCGCTATACTCCAAGAAAAACCGTATTCTTCTTCTTGTTAATCCTGAGATTTTCGACAGGTCATCTTGATCGCCAGTTTGCTGGAAACAGAGCGGACTCCGTCTCTCCTTCTCTACATTTCAGCAATTCTCCAAGCATAATTGAGAAAAAGAGGCTAGTTATTTCTCAACACAGTTAGTTACTGCAATTGGGATGCTGTGCATTGATTATTTAACATGCATACTTTTACAAATTGCTATAGAACTGGGACTATGAAATTAACTCCCTTGCAGGTTTAACTGGATGTTACTAGCAATCAGCTCCTATTTTATTTCATTTCCTTTTTTACTCTTAAATTTCTGTAATTGAAGGGTATCAATCTGAAACTTTTAGTTTTCTGAAGTCTGTTGTGAAGGAAAGGAACCGTTCCGCTTCACATCTTAGTCATTAAGAAAGATATAATTACAATGCCATTAGTCGATCCTTGCTATTTCAACTACCTATTTTGAAGAATTTCTCGTGCTATTATTTTTTAACTGAACTTCACATCTTTGTTCTCGACTGACTGCCTGCTTGAAATTGGATTAAAAAATTGGTTCCCTAATTTTGATTTAATATGGACGTCTTGATGTTACTGCTTGCATATCCGTGTAACCTTGTGTTTCTGTAACTAGTTTGTGCTCTTTTATTTGTGCTGCTATTTTTTAATATACACGTTGCTTCTAGGTGGAGTTTTTTTTGGCTTATATTCTGTGTTTCAGCTTTTTGCCTGTTAATAATTGCTCTGATGTTGGAGTAATGCGCTGGTGATATCTCACCTACTTCCACTGAAGTGGCAGGTTCTAGTATTCTCCAGTTATTAGGTAACATATCAGATTCTTAAAAGAGGAAGGGATTTGCTGCTTTTTTGACTGGAGTTGCTAGTTTTTGGATTTTCGAAAATTTATTATTTCACCAAACAGGGGGTAAAGTGAATCTCTGTGACCCTAAGATAAATAGGATCACGAATGTCATAAATTCTCTACTTTTTGGTATATTGCTTGTATACCAGAGATTTTTTTCATTATTAATAAAATTATATTCCTTAATTAAAAAAGATAAACAGGACAACGAAATTTGCAATCCTAGAAAATTTAAGAGAAAGGATGATGCTGAAACTTGAAATTAGCCATTATAATAACTTCCCAACTAGCTTAAAAGGTGGGATGGAACAATGACATATTGCACTTCCAATTGAGCAGCAAGGGAGGAATGTTTCTTAAACCGACTCCTATATTGAGATGTATGGAAATCAGAAGCAGAAGGCGGCGCTGCTAAAGATGGTCTTACAGAACTATGCTGCTACTGATCTAATCATCTAGACATTTCAACATTACTTATTTAGATAAGAAGTAAAAATGGAGCCTTTGATTCCCAAATAAGACTTTCAATACCTTCAAAATTATTCCTATTTTTTCCATCCAAAATGACCATATTGTTACCTTGTGGTAATTACTGACTTTTTGTGATTTAGTACCATATTGTTACCTTTTTAATAG
>JACEIK010000528.1:222755-246675 GCA_018107945.1 Datura stramonium | reverse complement strand
GTTGTCACCGGCGGAGTGGAGGCTCGCCGGTGAAGGGGTGGTGGCTGCTTGAGCAAGGAGAAAGAAAGATACTAAAAAAGCAATTTTCCCGAAAGAAAGGAAGAAAAAAAAGGAATGAAAGAAATTCATGAGGTAGCTGTGGCAAATGGAGCAAATTTGGTTGAGGCCCAGGAAATGAGGAAAAGGAGAGAACAAAGGGGAAGGTTCTGCTGAGACTCAAGTCCCCCTGTCGGATTGCTTTTGCTCTCTATCTCCAAATGCCAACTGTTGTAACTTCTAAATAGTACAATGTTCAAAGCGTAATTAAAAGAGAAAAAAAAGATTTCATGATTCATGAAAAGTAGATAACATTTTGGGATTTATCCAAACAAGACTGAGATATACCTAGTGACGAGTGCATAACTAACAAGAAGGAAACTCGTAAGAATAGTGTCTAAACTTGGGTTGTTAACTTAGGGAAGCCTTTTGTGAGCTACTTGGGCTTGAACCGTGTTGGTTTTTATTTAGTTATTTGCTTATTCATTTATTTATTTAGAATATAATTATTAAATCAAATGTAACTATTTTAATTGCTTATTTGCTAGGTTAAATTTGAGTAGCTTGTCAAACACTAGAGCTACATGTATTTAGGTTAAGGAAATTTTTGAGCTTTATCAAGTTATATTTCCTTTGTACTTCTTTTGTTTGTTGAGGTTTTTCTTGTTTTAACTAGATTTTATATCCGCGCGATGCACGGGCGAGTTGTTATTTTTTTAAAAATATTCTAGCACTTTAGATGTAAAATTACGATGTTGTATATTGATATTTGTTTAATCTCTTTGCATTATGTCTATTTAATTTTTTGTGAAATGTTATTACTATCTCACCCATTGCAAAAATAAAATTAAAATTCTAAAACTATAAGCATACTGAGATGATGAGTATTTTGAAATTATAATAATTACTTTTTTACCAGCACCAAAAAATAATATCTTGAACATTCCTATAATAAATGAATTTAATAAAAGTACATTAGGGAAAAAACTATGAACACATTAAAAATTTAAAAGTTGTTATTGTAAATTTTCTTGGTCTTTGGATATTTGGGTGACTCAAATATTACCATTAAAAAATAATGAAAATCTGTCAAATGAAAAAATGTAGCACCACAAGGCTGTTGGAGAAAGCACGAAAATTTAAGTGGGCCCCATATTTCTGAGAAAGTTATAGTTATCCCAATTAAAAATAATACATACACAATATCATAAAGTATAACATTCTAAAAATATTTTAATTATGAAATATCAAAAATGTCCTTAACTGAAAAATTATGAAATACCGAAAATGTCCTTGGCTAGAAGCAGGCACGTTGACGAAGAGGTGCCTGTTTCTAGCCTCTTCTACTAAGTAGTAATTTGTTTTGAGAAACAACTTCTGATAGGTAAGGTTTTGCGGCGGATACTCGCGGCTCCATAACAAAAAGTGATATAAACCCGCAACTTGCCAAATTGCTTCCTCAAACTTTAGCTCTCCTCTGATTGTCAGCAACATTAGTTGGCATTGCGGATCTACCATGATTAGCTTTACCAAAGGCCTTGAATTCAAAAAATCACACATAGAATCTCTACCACTTTTTTTATGAACGTGAAATCCATCTAGAGCCAACTATTTGGAACAATTGCAACAACGACGACATACCCTGTGTGATCCCATGGGAAAGAGAGAAATCGCTCGACTACCTTACCGACCTTTGACCCTGATCTTCGACCTCTATGCTCTCCTATCTAGGGCCATGTTTGCGATGAGATGTAGATGTGTCATGTCCTATCTAATCACCTCTACTCAATTCTTCCGAGGTCTACCTCTACTTCTCCTTAGACCTTTCATCGCCAACCTTTAGCACCTCTTCACTGGGACATCCGTGCTCCTCCTCTTCACATGCCCAAACCATTTTAGCTCGCTCCCGCATTTTGTCCCCACTTTGCCCTGTATATCCTCAATCCTAATCTTGTCTCTCTTAGTGAGCCTACACATCTATCTAAGCAACCCCATTTCGCTATTTTCATTTTATGGACGTGTGAGTTCTTGATTGGCCAACACACCTCATACAACATAGTTGGTCTAGTAACTATTCTATAGAACTTACCTTTAAGTCTTGGTGGTACATTCTTATAACAGACACCAGATGCGAGCCTCCATTTCATCCACCCCTTTCTAATATGATGTGTGACATCATTGTCGATGTCCCCACTTCCTTGAACTATTGACCCATGATACTTGAAGCTTCCTCTCTTGGGGATGATGGACCCGCCCCTCTATCCTTCTTCAATTGAATATTGGACTTAGTTCGCTTGGCGCTGGCTCCAACTTATGACCTAAAACATAAGTCCCTCAACCTTTCCAATTGAGCTAACCCTTGGAGCATCTTTAACACGGTTGCATAGGAAGCATATAAATATTTGAATAATTTTAGAGCATAATGTCCTTTACCATTGTTACTTATCACAAACAAAACAAAAAGAGAAGTCCTTTTCCATTTTTGTCACTTATCACCTTTAATATAGCTTATTTTTACATATGCATCCAATTGGCAGAAGGCCATTTTGCAGAAATTCTCATTTCTTTACATTTCACTAGTCACTACTGTTAAAAAGGAAAAGGAACAGTTCAGGTATTTGGAGCTAGTGAGGTGTATTTTGATTTTTGTGAAGTTTAAAGAATTTTGTGATGTAATATCCAGGGAAAAGGTAGCAGCATTCCTTTATCTTTTCAAGGGGTGCCGGATACGTTCTTAAATAGTTTTAGGTTCAGTCAAGCTCCTGTACTCTTGCTTTAGCTATGCATATCCCCCCTCAAGTTCTGTTAACAAATAGTTTCTTTGCCAAAGAGCAACTTTTCTTGTTCCTCCTTATACTCGAGAAGCTCAATTTTTCCATCTCCTTCTACTACGATCCTTGCTTAAGTGACTTAAAATTTTCATTGCCCATGGTTTTAAGCGACTTAAAATTTTATGTGATCTTAAAAAAAGTGTGATTTTTTTTCTCTTTCTGCCATATTCTGTAGTTCTATTTGATGATGGGTTTAGGTATAGGATAGGGAAAAACTGGGTCCTATATTTTCTCTTCCACAAAATGCCCAAACTTTTAATTTTGCAACTTCCGCTGCTTTTGTTGTTATTAGTTGCACTTGTCACAATGACACCCAGCCCCCTCGGAACCCATGTCTAACTTCTAATAAGAACTAGAGAAGAAAAAGAATCTTAAAAGATCTACCTAAAACAATGACCATTATATTTTAGTTAGTCTCATTAGTAATGAAATGCAAATCTGAAATATCCTATGTAAGGATGACAAAAGGGGATGGCAATTCATGGTTGTTGTAGCTTTTAGTATCTAGATAAAGAATTATGCTTTGGTGTTAGACTGACACGTTGATAATGTAACTTAACAAAATGCATTGTATGAAGAAAGAGACTCCTAAGAGGAGGTTGCTGTTTATTTGTAATGGATTCTCTTTCCAACACAAAATATGTTTGAAACTGGAAACTTGATCAATCATGTTAGTCTAGCATGTTTGCACTTAACATGAATTTTCTTTAGTTGGAGGATATTGGATCATATCAATATAAGAATGTTATAACTCAGAAGCAGTGGATTGTAAAAAGAAAAGGAATATAAGCAGGTAAATTCTCAGTCAAACGTCTTTTCTCAAAGTAAGGGAACTTTTAATGTTACAAAACTATTTTGTACCTCTTTGACATATGAGCTTACTACCTGAGGCTCATTTTAATGTCTTCATCTTCACTGTAGTAGAAAATGTGTTGGTTTGAATCTCTATTGAGGATTTTGAAAGCAGGGATACTTGAATTGCATGACTGGTAATAAATCCTTGAGGTTTTCAGAATAAGATGACAAATATATGTCCACTTAAGGGTGTGACCTACTGGTATGAAGTTGGAATGGACCCTTGGAAACCAGGTTTCAATTCCCAGCAGTGTAAAAAATAAGTTAGGTGATATCTTTCCACTTGTCTAATCTTGATGGACAGGCGGTCAAATTAAATTAACCCGATACTTGTGTTGGTTGGAGGTAGCAAGTTTTCGGTGGGTTTAATCTAGGTGCCAACAAGTTAGCCCCGATACTACTGATATCAAGCAAAAGAAAAAGGACAAAAAGAAAGAAGATGATAAATATATGTATGAGGTATTGACAGATTTTATGTATCTGTTTTAACCCTATAGTTGAACCAGCCATCATTACTTTTGTATAAGTGATATTGGTATGAGCTGAATTAGGTACCATTCTGGGTATGACGTCCGTTTTTTCTTTCATATGTCTTGTATGAGCAGATGCATAGTACTGCATTTTAAGATCAGTCTTAGGTGGTACTGGGGAAGGTTTCCGCTGTTAATGTTATCCTGTGTTTGGCGGCTACTTTTTATTTACTCATCCCTGTTTTCCTTCTGCTTTAAATGTTTAGATTTAGTTGTTGTTATACTTGCATTAGGTTTGTTCGTAAAGTCTCTCTATTCTATTTAGAGACATATATGTCCATGTAGGAATAACTGTGAGATTTAGAAAACCTCTAGATATTAACCCTTAATTTGCCGTAGAAGACAAGTTATCTGCTTGTCTTTCTTGGGAACGAAATATAACTGATAGAGTGGAATAAATATAGAGGATTCATATAGTTGACACCAAATAATTTGGGATTTAGATGTAGTTGATTGATTGATAGTATATATAGTATGCATGATTTGCAGAATGATAATGTTGAGAAAATAGCTTTTATAGTTACTGTGGCAACTTACTGATTGGGAAAAAAAGAAGAGAGAACTCTCATTATCCGTCTTAATTTTCTTCCTTGCCATTTTATCTACAATACAATAGAGCTTAATTTCTTCATAAAGGACATATTAAGTTTTCTTCTTATTTGGTGACTGTAGAGTTGGAAAACAGATTACTAGCTCGATTTGATGCGGCTTCACAGAAACGCGAGCTGTCTACAATGCGGGAATGCGCTAAAATTTTGTCACAGGTAACCAAGTTAATTATGTAAACCTATAATTTTGTTCCTCAGGTCAAATCTCCATGTGTAAAGTTCTTCTATGGAAAAACTGTGATAAGGTGCAGCTGATCATGATCTTAAAAAAAAGAAATTGAACAAAAAACTTGGAGCTTTACGAGAGTGGTTATTAAATTTTTCATTCTTGATCCTGTTGGTTGCTTCCCTTTTGAATGCCATCCGAACTGTTCGTTGTGTACTTAGAATTCAGTTTTAGATTCTAGGTTATATACATTCAGAATTCTGCTTTTGACGTATTAATTTTGGAAATCAGTTTAACAGGGGTACCAGTGCTATGCAACACTATGTTGGATTGTGTCCAATGTTCGATGTGGAGGTCATGAATGCAGATGCTGAATTGGTTCTTGGAGATCAGGGTGCACAACCCAGCCCTAGCAATGTTGCACGTGGTCTTTCTTCAATTTTTAAAGAGATCACAGGTTATCAATACTGAAATATCTGAATTAGAAAGGGGTTCTGTTTTTAATACACGCCTCTTAATGCCTTGGATTTAATTTCAGAGACTGTGCGGAAAGAAGCAGCCACAATAGCAGCCGTCTTTCCGTCCCCAAATGATGTAATGTCAATACTGGTTCAGGTATGGTTGTATTACTACTGGTGTTGTGCTTTAGGTAGTTAGTTCTTGTCTTCTTGAACTATCTTCTTCTGGTGTGATGGCACATGTCAGTTATAAAATAAGCTAGCTCTGGAATACGGGCAGAGTGATATTGCTAGATTTTATCTTGTTATATGACTTAACATACCACTTCCTGAAGAATATTCACTGTTTTTTCTGAAAATTGCTTCCAACTAATGTTTTGAGCTTGCTCCAAGGAATCTGCTATTCTCTATTGATTCTGGTTTTGCCATTCAAGTAAAATGATTGCCGAATGCATCACTGCATTGTGAACTGTGATATAGTGACTAATCCATGGTGGTTGTTCAGCGTGTCTTGGAGGATCGTGTTCCAAAGCTACTTGAGAAACTCTTACTGAAACCGTCGCTTGTTAGTCCACCTCCCATGGAAGAAGGAGGACTTATATTAGTGAGTAACATGACAGGGAATTTTCTCTTGTTGGTACTGATCGTGAGGAAAAAAAAAGAGCCACTAATTGATCCTTTTGTTATTCATTTTTGTGCGTTCAGTATCTCAGATTGCTAGCGGTGGCATATGAGAAGACACAGGAGCTTGCCAGAGACTTACGTGGTGTAGGGTGTGGCGACTTGGATGTTGAAGGTAGAAATGCTTTCCATCATCTCATCCTTGCAACTATCTGCTTAAACATTTTATTGTGTAGATGTGATGGAACCTCCAAGTGAAGAATACAAAGATCTGCATATAACTGCTTTTCATTTGGACCAACAATTGCTCCAAAATAACATTTTGAGATGTACCTTTATGGACTCATGTACAAACCCCAAAAACAATTATAAGTTTCTTGACTCTGAAATCGCTTTATAACTGAGATGCAAAAATAACAAGACTAAAGTGCTACACTAGAAGGTATTGCTGTTGGATGTAAAAAAAAGATTTACCTCAATTCCCTTGCAGACGGTTCATTTTTCTCGTCTCAAGGGGTGTGAAAAAACACTGAAGATTGCAGAAAAAAAATTTAAAAATCCAAGAGGAACAACCAGCTATAGGCCCGGGTGTTGAGCCGAGCGAGCTGAGACCAATTGAGCCAAGCTCAACCGAGCTTTTTATAGTATCGAGCCAGGCCCCAGCCTAGCCGAGTCGGCTCTTTAATATTTAGTTCTGTGTAGTACTATGTTATTAGAAAATTAAAGTTATAATAAGTTGATTTAAAAGATATAAGCATTGCTACTTCAAATTGGTCACTAAATCAAACTATGCTTGAATTATATCCATATTAGTATGGATTAGATCTCAAATCAAATGACAATAACTTAATATTGAACATAGAATAGACCTTTCAGGCAAAAAATAAAAAAGAAAAATAAAGCAACAATAAGTTCAAAAAAATTGTACAATGTTAAGTTTCTTTGATTTTTAATTTTTTAAATTTAAAATATTAATTACATCTCATAACATGCATAAAGCTTTTTAAGTGACAATGTCTATAAAAAATTTAATGAATTAATCAATGAAGTCCAAAATTATAAATAATTATAATAAATAATAATTATTGAATTTACATTTTAATTTAGTTTTAAAGTAATCATTACAAGACCAAAGCGAGTCAACCGAGCTGAATCGAGCCGGCTCAACCGAGTCCAAGCTTTTACCGAGCCGAGCTGAGTTGAGCTGAGCCCCAACCGGCTCGGCTCTATGCCCAGGCCTAAGTAGCTAATCAGTTTTATCTACTAAGCTGTGAAGAAAGATGACAGAGAAGTTCTTTCTTTTGATTTTTTCCTTCTGGTGTAAAGGAAGAAGATCAATTGATTGAATGGGAGGCAGAAGCCAAAGAAAGAAGACATCTCCAATTATTGAATGGGGGAAGAAGGTAAGCAGTCAAAAAAAAAAGAAAAAGAAAGAGCAGGTATAATAGAGCTAGTGAAGCTTGGCAGTTTACAGATTGTTGAAGGAACTACCACCCAAAATTATGTATGGCAGGCTGATACAAAAGTCTGGGACAATCCCGCTTTTGTTCTTTCTTCATTTTCTCCTTTCTTTCCAAATGTTATCTGTTATCTAGCTATTGATAGTAGGAAAAAAAGAAAAGAGAGAAGATATATTGATGAATTAATGTTTTGGTAAATACACAAAACACCTTTTATAGGTGCCAACGATGATAATACACACATGATATTCAACTCATGCTGGAAAATATCTTGAGAAGTTGACACTTCTAATGTTCTAATACGAACATCCTAACATGTACCTTTGAACTTAAAGTGGAAAAACCAACTTGAGTTTGCTTATTATGAAAATATAAAGTACATTATCAACAATATGGCTACCAGAGAACTTACTGGGAAGTTGCTGGAAAAGTCATGATTATTGGAATCTTCATGGAAGAGGTTTAATTGTCGGAATCTTGTAAAAAGTTTATGCCATAACTATGGTTTGGAAAGATGCGGGTGCCCGCCAGTATGCTCATCAGAAAGAGATGCGGTATTATCAAAATGATAATTGAGAAAGAGACATGATGAACTAGAAATGGCCACCAGAAGAGAAATGCAGTTCCATTGGAACAGTTTCCAGCAATAGGCACTGTGCCGCCGAAACAATCATCAGAAAACGCGCTTACTGCTAGAATGGTCAGGAAAAAAGAGAACGGTAGGCTGAAATGTTCACTGAAATTAAGAATGGTGCCACTAGCATGGTAACGGTACTAAAATTATAAAAGAGCAAATTAGTCAAAAGCGAAAAGGGTTAAAAAACGTCAAAGTCTGCTGGAGTTTTAAGTGCTATCGTTTCTAACTGCAGAAGATACTGCCAATGAAGAAAAAATAAAAAATAGAAATGTAATGCAAGAAAATGTAACTATAAGCACAAAATATAATTATTTGGACAAAAGAAACGAAAAACTATACAACAACAACAACATACCTTAGGACCTTGATGCCTATACGAAAGCGCCAATTAAGCAAGGGGAAGCACACAACTTGGGCTTCACTGAGCTTCAGGGCTTAAGCGCGCTTAGGCTAGCCTTTGACAACAGTGTAAAAGAGTAGAAAAACTTAGTCAGCTAACCTGCCCAGTAGACTGAAGTTGCTTGTATATTTTCCTAGATCACAGAGGATCAATACCATAGGAGGAAATAAGAGAAGAAGAGATACACTGATGATTGGATAAATAAAAGACGCACCTCTTTAGTCTTTAATGGTTCAACCACAATATGCATATGTTATTTCTCCAATGTTGGGGAATATCTTACTTTAGAACTGGACACTTCTAATATTCCAATTTTACCTTTCACATTCTAACATTTAATGCTACCTGTCCTAGTTGCTGACTTAGTTATCTTAAGTTAAAATAGAACTAACTACAATAAATAATATGTGGATGTAATATCAAATTTAAAACCTGACCTTTCTTGTGTTCTCCTGTTACTTCATCTGCTTGAGTTCCAAAAAGGTACAGAGATTTGATTGATAAAATCAATCATACTTGCACTGCAACACTTTTTGTTGAAGAAATTTTCTACTGTTTAAATACGATTGGCCCTTTGTTTCTGTTATACTTTATTGTGACTTTGGTGTTTGTCCATTACAATCTCATGTTGTTTTTCTTCTGGTTACAGGTTTAACGGAATCTCTATTTCTACCCCACAAAGACATATACATTGAGTATGAGCAGGCCTCTCTTAGACAACTTTACAAAGCTAAGGTTGGGACAGTCTGTCTCTTAGTGGTCTATCATCTTAAATTTAGGATATATCTCTGTCTAGTTCTCTCTTTCCTTTTTGCTTTTTTTCCATCCTCTTAACTTGCAGGAGAAAATTTTTACAGAACACTTCTACACCATAGAGGTAAATAACACCTGAAATAACACTAAATATTAACATGTCTGCTTTCCAGTATTTTATTTGGTTATGAATATATACATATATGCAAAAATAAACTGGAGATTGAAGCGTTGTAAAGAGAAAGGGAAAAGATTTATGGACTGGCAATTGGCTTTGATAGCTGGTTGTGGAAAGCTTGAAATTATTTCCTTGTGGAGCCCAAATAAGTTGCAATAGGACGACTTTGGGTGGATTCTAACCTAATCTATTTGTATAAAGTACTGTACGTTGCTGATGCACTTACATTTTTATGAAAACCATTAAAACAATCTTGAACTTCTGGACGTACATTGTTAGCAGAAAAAGATCATTATTAGTGCGATGAACTTGCAACAAGCTGCTGAACTTGGTTTTTGTGAAGCTTCCACTGATAACATATCATTATGTTGATTTGCACCCATGAACTAGCATGAACACACTTTGGTTACACCTTGCAGATGGAGGAGTTGCATGCTGAAGGCCAGCAATCCTCTGAGTCATCTGGGACAATTGGACGCTCAAAAGGTGCTTCAATGGCATCCTCTCACCAGCAAATTTCTGTTACTGTGGTAACAGAGTTTGTTCGTTGGAATGAAGAAGCAGTATCCAGATGCACTTTGTTTTCATCACAGGTATATGTGACATATGTTTCAGGATGTTGCAGGGAGCTACAACTTACTCTTTCTTGGAATGCATATACCTCTGAGATGGTTGGGCACAACTTCTTGATTTATAATTTTAGCTGAGGTGGAAGATCCAAGAGAATGTATATTGCATTTAGCATGAATGCTTAAGTAAATGCTACAGATTTCATATGTGACTTGTTCTGTTTGACTGATTCTCGGTAAAGAATCTTGAGAGTGATAGGTGGCTTAGAGAGGTCATTTCACTCTTGAGAGAGAGAGAGAGAACGGGGGGTGGGGGTGGGGGTTCTTTTCTTTCCTCATCATCATGCTTTTTTTTGAGAAAATTGCTGTAGAAGTGGGAAGTGATTCCTGGTACTTGGAATAAATGTAATTGTACTAGCTCCCTTCTTTACAGAAAAACTGAATCAGAATTTAGTTGTTTATATTTTGTTTCGTGCTTTATTGTTGCTAGGATTTCAGTCTGGCTTATCCATATATTTGGTTAGAAATTGTGTTTGTTCTATATTTCACCAAAGTGTGATGTTGTAAAGATTGGTATGCTAGCTTTATCTGTATTACCGTGAACTTTATTGATTTTTATGTGCACATAGCTCTTTTTTCGGTTAGAATGAAGTCAATTAATTATTGAACAGTTCTAAAAAAGACTTTTTTATCTGGACATGGTCAACAGCACAACTTCTGTGCTGTTTTTCTTCAATACAAATGTTACTTTCTAAAAAAAAAACATATATTTCATATTTATTATTTCTCCTTTGTCGGCAGCCTATTCAGGAAGTTCTCCTGAAAATGTGTATGCTACTTATCCACAGAAAAAATTAGAAAGTTGATGCATATTTTTAATGTCTTTTTGAAGCTGTCATGTTCTCAGTCTGAGGCAATGCAAAGATTCTTTTTCTGCTAAGTTTATCAGTCATGTTAGAGGAATAAAATAATCAAATGTTATGTTGTCTATTTCCTGTTGACTGGTGCAATCCTTGTCCTAGACTTTGATATTGATCTAAACTGGTTCATTTCAGACCTACAAAATTGAACTAATTGCTTGTTAATTTGTTTATACAGCCTGCTGCAATTGCTGCTAATGTAAGAGCTGTTTTTACATGCCTTCTGGACCAAGTAAGTTCATTATCTTTGTATTTCGAAGTTTGTTTCTGCTGGAAGTATTTACATTATTTTCATTTGGCATGCAGAGTATGTAATTGAATATGACTTTTTTGGGAGGTTGAGGTGTAATTTCTATGTATATAGATATCCTTATGTTTCTTCCACTTTTTGGTGATTGGAATTTATGTATGGATTATTTCCTACAGAACTACCTTGATTGGTAATGTAACATATTCAATGAGGGAGGATAGTTTTGCCATTGTTCTCTGTCATTTTCATTTTCATTTTCATTTTTATGTGGTATCATTACCTGCCGTTTTCCAACTTTTGCAGGTCAGTATATATATAACTGAAGGTCTTGAAAGAGCTAGAGACAATCTCACTGAGGCTGCTGCTTTAAGGGAAAGATTTGTACTTCCTAGTGTAAGTCGAAGGGTTGCTGCTGCAGCTGCTTCCGCGGTAATTACTTTGGCCTTCATGTCTACTGCAGTCTGAAGTTTGTGTAAATTTTCATTGTGGATGATTATACATTAATAGATCAGCTGATTTAAGCATATCATCTGTGGTATTTAGGCAGAAGCAGCAGCTGCTGCTGGTGAAAGCAGTTTCAGATCTTTCATGGTTTCTGTGCAACGCTGTGGGAGCAGTGTGGCTATTGTGCAGCAAGTATGTTGGTTTGATGCTAGTGGACTAGTGAAAATCTTTTTTTGATTAGAGATATAACACAATCTTGTGTTGTCTCTTGTTGGGTTCACATTGAACTGCTTTTTCAGTATTTCGCAAACTCTATATCTCGGCTTTTACTGCCTGTGGATGGTGCGCATGCTGCTTCCTGTGAAGAAATGGCTACAGCTATGTCAAGTGCAGAGGGTGCTGCTTATAAGGGGCTTCAGCAGTGCATTGAAACTGTTATGGCAGAGGTCTGATTTGTAACATTTAATCTTGTTTTAGGGATTTGCTAGGCTTTATATCTGGGACTTGACCTTATTAGTATGATCATAATGGTCACTTTTTACCAGTCTCTTTTAATTTCCCAGATTCTATTCTATTTCCATTCAGATCAAAGTTTAAGTTTGATATTAGGTTACACTTTCTTTGACTGTTCTCAGGTGGAACGCGTACTGTCAACTGAACAAAAAGTCACAGATTATCGATCACCTGATGATGGCATTGCCCCTGACCATCGGCCAACGCATGCTTGTTCAAAGTCTGAACTAATTTAAGCTTTACTTATGCCATGTAGAATAGAGAAGCTATAATAAGATGATCTCTGGAAGGATATTAAGCTGCCTATTGTTTTACTGGCTTTCAAAACATCAAAACACGCCATTCTCAATACGTCAAGAATGCATTGAAGTCCTAAATTTTCAATGCTTTGTGTTGTCCGTTCATATATTTTCTTGTCTCTTTCCATCTTAATACATCTTAAGACGTCTTAAGTTTTTGTTTTTTCCTAAAGGGTATTTCTTGTATTCTTACGGCTTCTCCCTTTACCAGAGTTGTCACATACCTTTCAAGGGTGCTTGAATCGGCATTCACAGCACTAGAAGGGCTTAACAAACAAGCCTTCCTGACTGAATTGGTATATTCCTGTTCTTGTTTCTGCATACTCTTATATCCTAGTCTGGCCCCTTAATGCTGGCGATGTCCACTGTGTTAAGTTATTTTCTTGATATTGCTCCATCTTGTTCTACAAGTTACACTAGGTGATCCTTGACCCTGCTGGTCAATGTTTTAACTTTTGGGTTTTATTTTTCTTTCTTGTTCTTATTTACATGGACCACAGTGAGTGTAGGTGTTAAAAGAGGGCAGGTGGACCTAAAATCAGATGGAAGGAAGTTGTCTTGGAGGACCTACAATTTCTGGGAATCAATGCAAACTTAATGAAAGATGGGTGCAATGGAAGAAAATGGATCTATATAGGCAATACCTATTGGTTGACAATATGTTTTAGACATGTTAGCACCGTTTATTTTGCATTTGATAAATAAAAGCCCTTGTGGCAATATTTAATTTTTTTTTTTTAAAAGATGTTTTAGTTTTTTTTTTCTTTTTTTTAAACTGGTAATATTGTATTCCTCAGCATTAAGGATATGCAGTGCTGGAGACCTTCAAAAGGATACAAACGGAAATAATAGGATACAGTGAACCTAATAAATCTACAACTTGATCTCTATCTTCTAAGCCTCTCTCTTTTAGCACTTCCACTGTAGGTTCTATGCTTTCTAGGAGTGGTTTAGCTTTTAAGATATTTATATGTTTAGGAAATATAGAGGACTTCTATTACTTCTTATTTTGTATTCACATAATATTGGCATGAGATGAGTGTAAATGGAGTAACATGGTCAGTGAAGGTTCATATTGGGACTGAGGTATAGTTGTTGTTGTTGTTAGTGGTCTTACATGAATATATTGGGATGGCCTTAAACATGCCATAGCCTTTAACTTCAAAATTCCTAACAAATGAAAGCTCCAAGTGAATTAAACTACTAAACTTGCTTTCTAAACAGAAGGAGAGATGTGACGTCATATTATTGTTTTTGGACTGTTGGGAACATGTTAATATTTAGGCTGTCTACAGCCGTTTTACAGCTGTCCACAATGTGTTGTGTTGCATTTGTCAATTCAGCTGATTACATTATCTGCATCTTTTTTCCAGTTTGTAGTTATTACTCTTGGAATCAAAATTTCTGGTAACAATGTGTATTTTCTTTCTTTTAATAGGGGAATCGTCTACACAAAGGCTTGCTTAATCATTGGCAGAAGTTCACCTTCAATGCAAGGTACTTCCTTTCGGTAATGCTGTTATTGCTGCTTGTTTAAGTTGTAAAATTGGAGTCGTAAAAGTTATATAGTGACTTGTAGGATCCATAGGTTAAGAATAGTTGCCTGCCTAGAGTAAGCTAATGCATATACTTTCATTAGTATCAGTGAGTTTGGAAACCTGTCTTCCAGCAAATATTTTTATTGCATAGAGCCAAAAGAGAAATTTCTGATGTTTGTGTCATTTCAACGTTATTCTTTTGAGATGGTGTATCATTTCAACATTATAATAAATAAAGAAAAATAAAATCTCTATTTGTTAGATGGTAAATCAGACAGAATCTAGTTCAAACAGTACAATAATTGTGATACTTTTGCTAATAGACTAATAGCCTGTTTGGCCAAGCTTTTGGGAGGCCAAAAGTGCTTATTTTAAAAAGGGATTAGGGCCAAATTTACCCTCTACTTTCATTTATTAGCTAACTTTATCCTTCGTTATACTATTTGACTAAATATACCCCTGTTGTAATGAAACTTAACAAATATACCCCTATTTTTAATGGTTGTCCACCATGACTTTTTAAAATTACACGTGGCCTGACATTTGGGTGAGGTAGATGCCACGTGGCATGCCACCTCACCACAAGATCTCATTATCTAGAAATTCACTATATAGGGAGCAGATTAGGGAGAAGAAGAAGGATCTTCACATGATATTCATCGACCTAGAAAAGGCTTATGGCAAGCTACTGAGGGAGGTTCTTTGGAGATGCTTGGAGGCTAGAGGGGTATTGGTGGTGTTCATTAAGGCGATCAAGGATATGTATGATGGAGTCAAGACTCGGGCGAGGACGGTGGGAGGGGACTCGAAACCCTTCCCAGTCGAGGTGGGGTTGCACCAGGGATCTGTACTCAGCCCATTTTTATTTGCTTTGGTGATGGATACATTGATGCGAGGGATTCAAGGTGAGGTACCTTGGTGTATGTTATTTGTGGATGCCATAGTTTTGATTGACGAGACTCGTCGCGGCGTAACGCTAAGTTGGAGGTTTGGAGACAAACCCTGGAGTCTAAAGGCTTTAGGTTGAGCAGGACCAAGAAAGAGTATTTAGAGTGTCAATTTAGCGACGTGAGGCTCGAGGATGATGAGGAAGTGATGCTGGGTATGCAAGTCATCCAAAAGAGAGAAAGCTTCAAGTACCTCGGGTCTATTATCCAAGGAAATGATGAGATCGACGAGGATGTTGCTCACCGTATTGGTGCAAGATGGATAAAATGGAGGCGCGCTTTAGGAATTTTGTGTGATAAGTAGGTGCCGACATAACTTAAAAAGGCAAGTTCTATAGGGTGGTGGTTAGACCGACTATGTTGTACGGGGCAGAGTGTTGGTCAGTCAAGAACTCCCATTTGCAGAAGATAAAGGTTGCGGAAATGAGGATGTTACGGTGGATATGTGGGCATACTAGGAGAGATAGGATTAGGAATGCAGATATCCGGGCCAAGGGGGGAGTGGTTGGGGTGGAGTACAAGATGCGTGAGGCAAGAGTGAGGTGGAGGTGCCCCGGTGCTCCAGTGCGGAGGTGCGAGCGATTGTCTTTGGATGATTTTAAGAGAGGTAGAGGTAGACCGAAGAAGCAATGGGGAGAGGTGATTCGAAAGGATATGACACATTTGCAGCTTACCGAGGACTTGACCTTAGATAGAAAGGTATGGAGTAGACGGACTAGGGTAGTAGGATAGTATAGTAGGGAGCTGTATGTGGCATTGCTGTATCGATCTCAGTGGTTGGCCAAGTATTGCTCTTATAGTTTCTTATCCTTCGATGTATGTTTCTAGCTATTGTTACTTGTTTATCATTTGATGTTTTGCTGTTATGTTTTTTGTGCGGGTACTAGCTATTGTTTTGATATCA
Organism: Datura stramonium; assembly: GCA_018107945.1. Classification (NCBI taxonomy): domain Eukaryota; kingdom Viridiplantae; phylum Streptophyta; class Magnoliopsida; order Solanales; family Solanaceae; genus Datura; species Datura stramonium. The sequence goes on along the minus strand of JACEIK010000528.1, from coordinate 230,758 downwards.
TATGTTGTTCTCTATGCTGTTATTATCTTTCTTTGCGTCTGTTTTTCGTACAAGCCTAGGGTCTTCCGAAAACAGTCTCTCTACCTCTATGGTAGTGGTAAGGTCTGCGTACATTTTACCCTCCCCAGACCCCACTTAGTGGGATTATACTGGGTTGTTGTTGTTTTTTCTTTTCAAGTTTTGTATTCAAAACTTTTCTTTTTCATTAATGATAGAAACAGAATTATTTTGAAAAAATAATGATAGAAACAAAATTCTTTTGGAAAAATATTTAGGGATTTTTGTTTTCAACCAAGGTTTGATCAACTGAACAGAACAATTAAAAATTACAAAACGCAATTGGAAAACTCAATCAAAATACATCATGTTTCATTTCTCTAAAAATCTCATAATCGCAATATTCATTAACAAGAATTTATATTTTTGTTCTTCACAAATCTTCACAGCCTCCTTTTCCAGCTCCATTGCTCTCTAAGAACCACCAAGAATTACCATAATTCACATGCCATGACCATTGCCGCCTTCAAATCCCAAAAAAATTCAATACACCAACACAGTATCTCACAACTCCATTGTAGTAGGGAAAAGGAAATTAAGTGTTGTGGGCTCAAAAACTCCAAAAGAAAACTAAGAAGAGGAAAAATGATGAAAATTGAAAAAGTTCCGGGGCTGTAAAAAAATTGAAAGCTTTGACCACCGGAAAAAATGGAGGAGCCATAGAAAAGGGGAAGATGAACTGATGGAAGAAGGAAAATCTAATGGAAGAAGGGATGGAGAAAGATGAAGGAAAAAGGGGAAGGGACGGGATCTGTGGAAGAAGAAGAAGAGAGAAAAGAGGGCGGGGGAAGGGGAAGTGGCTGAAAACAAAAAATATTGACGGGGAAGGGGAAGTGGCTTAAAATATTGTGGAATTAGGTCTTGTTGGGAGGTGGCATGCCACGTGGCATCCACCTCACCCAAATGTCAAGCCACGTGTAATTTTAAAAAGTCATGGTGGACAACTGTTAAAAAGCCACGCGTTAAGTTTCACAATGGCAGGGGAATATTTAGCCCAATAGTATAATGAAGGACAAAATTAACTAATAAATAAAAGTAGAGGAGTAAAATTGACCCTAATCCCTATTAAAAAAGTGAGGTGTTTGACCAAGCTTTTAAAAAAAATAAGTGGTTCTAGGGAGTAGCAAAAGTTGTTTTTCAGAATCCAAAAAATATTTTCTCCCTAAAAACACTTTTGATTAGCACTTTTGAGAAAAATACATTTAGAAGCACTTTCGAAAAGGTTGGCCAAACACTTATTGCTTCTCAAAAGTACTTTTTAAATTTATTGTCCAAACACAAACTGCTTCTCATCAAAAGTACTTTTCAAGAAAGCTAACTTTAGAAGCTTGGCCGAACAGGCTATAAGGGCCAAACACGAGATTACCTTCATCTCCTTTTATTTTTAGCAAGGCATCAATTTGTGTACTGATGCTTCAAGGATCATTCTTGGGTTGAGAAAGCAAAACACTTCGAAAAGCACCATCATTACTCAACAAGGACAACAACAAACTACCACAGTCAAATCCCAAGAGATTTGGAGTCGGTTATATAGAGCCTTACTGATCATGTTATTCTAGTTAAGCTCATGTTAGTCCAATATTATACATGATAAAAATGTAATTATAAAAATAAAGTACTTGAAGTTTTATATATTTTCTACCAACTTATAAACTCGACAGGATTAGAAGCTTCCTAGATAACATAAGACCTAAAGTAAACGTACTTACACGACTAAAATATAATCGGCAACTACTTGGTATCGCCTGTATATATACTTTTCTTCCATTGTGCCCTGTTTTCATAAGGTTTGCATGATTCTAAAAGATTCTAGTTCCTTCAAGTATACTTCATCCCATGTTATTTTAGGTCTACCTCGCCTTCTTTTTAAAACCTTGACTCACCATGGTTTCACACCTACGGCTGGTGCATTTGGAGGTCGATATAGGAGATGACCGGACCATCTTAAGCAATCTTCTCTCACTTATCCTCCTTATGTGCTACTTATACCTTTTTGCAGAATGTGATCATTTTTAATCCTGTCTAGTCTTGTATGTCCACATATCTATCATAGCATCCACATCTGCGGGACACTATTCTGTTGGTATGTTAGTATTTAGCGGCCCAACATTCACTCTCATATAATATTGTCGTTCTTATAACTGCTTTATAAAACTTGCCTTGTCAAAAAAATAACTGCTCTATAAAACTTGTCTTTTACTTTGGTAGGTATCTTTCTGTCATATAACGCTCCAATAACACTTCTTCATTTCAATCATCCTAGTTTGGTTTTAAGTGTACATCTTCAAGCTTTGGGTTGACACCTTCATTAGTTTTGTTAATTAACATAATATCGGCATACACCCTGGACCTTGGTTGCTTGCAAGTCGTCTCCTTTCTCTCTCTCTCTCTATTCTTATAGCTTCTCCTGGTATAACCTTACGATCCTTACATGTTGTTTTATCTCGTTTTTGATACAAGTATATTTGAATATGGTTTCTCCCACACTTAAATTCAGGTGAATTTCCATCTTTCTAAGTTATATATTATATTAGCTACAACTAGATCATAAGTTAAGGCGAACTCTAGATTATCCTTTCCTTCTTCATTTAGTACCATATACTCCGTCGAAACCGTCACTGTCTCTTGACCCACATGACCATTGAATCTCCCCAATAAGAATCTATTGGTCACTTGGAATCCTTTGCATTAAGATGTTTATATTTTCCCAAATTTAGTTTTAGCTTCTGCATCTAATCCTTTTTGTGGAGTATAGTTACTAATGAAATTGATTATGTCATTTCCTGTACAAGTCTTAATGAGTTAATCCCCCCAACTCGATTTAATAGGCATCATATGAACTGAATTTGAGTCACATGGTTATCCATGAAGGACTTACTTCATGTCATTGCAACATTGAGTATTCTATTTTCATTTTGTATTGATTCAAAACTTAAAAAAAAAAGCTTATTCTTCTTGTTGTTAATGCTACTATATCTTTTTCACTACAAAATAATATTAATTTTTACTTCACATTTTTCTCTCTTTACCTAACTGGAAGTCAAACCTTATATAATACCCATTCCACGTACCTCCTTGCTCCAACTCAAACTGTAGAGCTAAGAGGTATGCAATCCTCTTTTCAGAATTTAATTTGAGTTTAGAGTGCACTGTTTTCCGGTAATGAAATTTGCATCATCCAAAACCAGATACTGAACTAGCAGATGAACCTTCCTCTTCTTCTTTTCTTTCCTTATTTTTGTTGAATAACCGAGAAATCCCCAAGGCTCACTGGAAAACGGTTCGAAATTCGATTGATGATGGGTTGCCCCTCTACTCTTCTCCTTTTTTTCTTTGTGTGCCCGCCTGTGCGGCTTGTGCAACTCTGATGTTCTTCTGAGAGTGAATATTGACTCAGAGAAGGTATCATTTTAAGGGTTGTATGACCACCAGCAATTCGATCAATCAGTTATGCTTCAACCATAAATTAGTTGCGTTTGTTATGTGAACCATATTCACATTCTGCTCTGTTTAGGTGCTCTTTCTCACCCAGGCGCAGCATGATGGAAATCCTTGTTCATTTAACACTACACCCAGGTAAGCGGGTGTATCATGTGCCTAGGTGAATACGTCCCAACAACTTTAGTATTTAGAGATTTTACATTGTTAGACTGTTTATGTTGACTGTCACCCTACCCCCATCATAACTCCTCTTTTGTCCGATTTTGGGACCAGCTACACTTTGTGACAGTTTGCAACCAGATATCAAGCCAAATCTGAGTGTCACCTTTTAGCGCTTGAAATCTAACAAATTTTGGAAATTTGTTTCTTCAATTCATCATGGCTTTCCACAACCCTGTCCTATTCGATGTGGAGATAAGTTTGCTGAGATGTCCTGGAGAGATGTACTATGCTTTGATGACAATTAAGTCTTCTCCATATTTTCACTGGCACTTCCCTAAAATCAAAGAAACTATCTACAGTTCATGCCATGCACCTGACATGGATAAATAAAAGATCCATAGATTTTAAGTCAGTTTTCTTTTATTTCACTTTCTGTGTGTTGAGAAGATTCTCTTCTTTGGTAGATGACTATATTCTGAAATCCGCTGAGATCCTATGCAGAAATTGTCCAACCGATTCGGTCACATATTCTGATAAAACAGTTTCCAACAAAATCTTTGAGGTGGATTCTACAATCTGAATGACGTTAAGTGGTTGAAACTCTGGATATATGACCAAATTCTGAAGTCTGACTGGATCCATTTGAAAGTCGAAAGTAAATATGTTTTGTCAAGCTCACCTATCAAAAAATCTGTTAGTCAAAGCTTGTGCAGTTTCTCCACTAAGCAAAGAAAAAAAAAAGAAAAGAAAAAAAGGGCGGTCTTGCATGCACGGGGTTTGATTAAGCATGAGTTTTAGGTCATTTTTTGGAACTCTTGAGACTATGCATATCAAGATTACAAAGAAACAAGTACTAGCTCCTGGGTAGTACAGTTCGGATGTATGGTAGGCGTACATCACGAGTTCAAATCATGACTGGTAAACAGTAAACCAAGTCCGGTGCTTAAGTGGAGAAGGGTAGAAGGTAGAATCATATAGCTACTGAGTTCTGAAGATGAAAATAGCAGATTTGTCGGTCACTAAAAAAAAAAAGAAGTACTAACTAGTGAATTGCTTTTTATTTATCAGTGCTAGCTAGTAAATTGTTTGTAGTGTATTCTCTTATTTTTCTTAAGTGGTAAGCTAGGCCCTAATCCAAGAAGATCCTTTACTCGGATCAATCCTTGTTTGCTGGGTGCTGCATCTCTATTTCTTTTTGCAATGCTAAGTAAATCTCCTGTACACTCAGTAATTTAAAATGACTACATCACACTCTTTAATGCTTTATCGTTTACTCACATTTAAAGTCATTATATATCCGTATATGCATTTAATTGCACACTTCTATATAAACAAAATCTGCTCCATCGTTTTATGACTTGGTCAGTCGCTCCTGATGTTTCTTACCTGTTACCTGTCTCTTTCTGAAATAGAAATCACGGCAAAGTAGACACAGGTGACGGAAAATAAACAATTTCGTGCTTGCTTGTACATTGCATAATTTCCCTCTTGTCTATTGTAGTGGAGGATTGCGTTTGAAGCGTGATATAACAGAGTATGGGGAGTTTGTTCGTAGTTTCAATGCCCCTTCTGTTGATGAGAAATTTGAACAGCTGGGCATGTAAGTTGCTAGTTTTCTTGAAAATTTTGAAAAATTGCATGCTTTCAACAAAATATTATATAATCCTGATTTCCTGGTTTATCATCTTTTTCCAGCATGGCAAATGTGTTTATCGTTGCTCCTGAAAGTCTTTCCACACTCTTTGAGGGAACCCCAAGCATTAGGAAAGATGCACAGAGGTAATTATCATGTTGAAGTAACTCGTATACTGTGAATAAACAGACTGTTTTCTTGCAGATTTTCTCATATAGTTAGACAATGTTTTTTACCCAGATGTCTATCATGTATTTCAATCAAGGGAATTCTATTATATCAGCATTAAGATACTAGAAAGATTGAATGATTTCAAATTTAGGCCTCATTTTTTCGCACTTAATGAAGATCTTAATCTTAATCATTTAGATCTCAATCATTAAGTTTGTTTTTTAGGTTGGAATCTTAATTATTCAGATCTTGAATTAAATGTGTTTTTAATTTTTACAGCCACTTAATAGGTGTGAATAGATCCTAATGATTAAGATTTATAACAAAGTCTTAACATCATTAAGATGTCTATTCAAGTATTTCTACAAAGATGGTAGTTTACCATGACTCCGTCCACTTTCACCTCTACCCGCCGCCGCCACCCACCATTATCAATTACCACCTCCATTGTCGATCACCACTGTCAATTGTCACGGTCATAAGTCATCATTTACAATCATCACCACCAAGCATCATTACAACCACTAATCACTGTCGCATTACCACCATCAGCCACCACTAAATATTGCCAACCGTTGTTATCATTCACCGCCACTATTAGCTATCACTATCGTCCACCAGAATTATTAGTTGCCACCACCAACTATCATGATCAACAAACACTACTAATCTCTATTGTTAGTCACCACAACCACCACCACCATCCAACAAAATCCCCAATTGGCACCCACAACCGCCACTGCTAGCCATCACCACCAGCTGTCATATCATTTTTTTAAAAAATATTTTACTGATATAGTATTAGATTAAATTAGTATTTTTTTTATTTGAATTTTATATTAATTAAATTTTAAACAAAGACAAGTTTGATACATTCAGATGTTGAGAAAACAATATTAATTATTTAGTATTTAGATTTTAATAAAAGATCTTAATATTTAGATATGCATTCAAATTCAGACATCTAAATTTTAATGCGCATCTTAATATTCAGGCGTGCATTCGGATTCAGACATGTTAATTTTAACAAAAACAAATGAGGTGTTAGTGGGTCCATTTATAGTTCATTGTCGATCAGTAAAGAGTTTCAGAATATGTACAAGGACTGGATATTTTTTGAATGCTTCTGTTGTCTGAACTCAGGTTCATTCAGCTTCGGGAGGACTACAAGAGTGCAAAAATTGCAGCGAGACTCAGCTCCTTATGGCCTAGCTCTAGTTAGAACCAAAGTTTAACAATAGTGGCGAGCAGGATAGAGGTATACAGTTGTATTGTGAGGGCTTTTCCACCTCCCATACTTGCCATCTTTTACCCAAGCTTGAAGATAGAGAAACATTGCTAATTCAGAGTAATTCATCCATGGAAGAAGTTCATATGCAGCCCCTTCTGCGGAATCATCATTTACTGTTTTCTTCATGGTCTGCTGGTGTAAGTTTTGAAACTAGATACTGAACATGCGCATGTCTTTGCTAGTTGTTTCAAGTGTGTTTATATGCTAGGTGTGCAGTTGTATTGTTCAAAGTAGATGCGAGAGAAGTGTACCAGTTTTACTGTTATAGATACTGATTGTCCTATACTCGATACTTGGATTGAAGTTGTTGTAGTAAAGCTATCTTCTTTACAATGTGCTGAAATTTAAGGAAATGCATGCTCCACACCGGAGTCTAGCCTATTAACTTGTGGTTAAATCTCTGAATGATCTTCCTGAAGGAAGAAAAAAAATTGGAAAAATGAATTTATGCTGAAAGTTTTACGTCCTTGACAAGAAGTGAGTTCAATTAGTTCGGACTAGTTTAGTATTGAATTGGAACCAATAATAACGAAGCCCTGAATCTTTTCACAAATCAATTGGACTCTCGTATTAAAACCCCAAAAAGAAAATATTTACCCAACAATAAAAAAACACTGCGTTTTAATTTTAAATTATAGTAACAAAATCTTTACATAATGTGCATAGCCCCCAACTAATTTCACAAAATTAGAGATTTTACGGAGATTTTTATCCTCGTCTTCTTTATCGAAGTTTTGCCTCTTTTTTTCTTTTTTTTTTTTGGTCGAGCATTATCTGTCATGCAACGCATACCAGAGGAGAAAGGCGAAAAGGGAAAGATTTTGAGAGACGGGACTCAAAATTCAGTGAACAGAGATCAAATTTGAAGCCTAAAATCAAGATATACATATTTTTTTTAAGTTTTCTATGTTTTGAAAGTCTTATTACGTAGGGTTATTATTTAAAAATATCTATATAAAATATATGGATTTCTTAATTGTATATGCTGTAAAACTCTCAAAAATAATGTCTTCCAGTTATAAATTAATTGATTTGTTTACGAACCAAACTCGGCACAATTTGTTGCATATGTTTAATTCGGTTTGTTTCTTTGGTAAACAAGTAGAGATTGAGGGTGAGTTCGGCATTTTCTTATTTTTTGTGTGTGATTGATTAAAAAATTAAAATATATATATTTTAGGAAAATAAAGAAAATAAGAAAAATAACTTTCCTAATAAAAATAGAAAAAATTAGTCGCATTGCATTGT
>JACEIK010000528.1:192427-221965 GCA_018107945.1 Datura stramonium | reverse complement strand
TTTTTAGATTATCTTTCGGGTCAAATTAGTAAAACGTTTGCTAGAATTTTACTTTTTAGGCGGGGAAAAAAACTATTTCGCTAAACATAATGAGATTTTAACCTTTTTTCTAAAAAAAAAAGATTTTACCCAAAAAAAACATTATTTAAACAGATAGTCATTACACCCAAATAGGATTTATACAACTGAAACTTTATTATTTTCTAAAAAAGTTTATTTTCTAAAATTAAAGGAGTTCTAACCAAATATTTTTTTAATTAAATTTTTTCTGAGAAAAATTATAGTTGAAATAAATAGTCATTGTATTTATATAAAAAAAATAAAAAAGAATTACACAATTTGTCACGTCTCAAATTATCCCTTAAACGTGATAGTCACCCGGCACACACGAATTCAGTTTTTCATACCTTAACCATTAAGCCGCAACACTTAATTAATTAGATACAAATTCAAATAATATGATAATTGATTACGAACAGTTAGAATAACAAATTATTAATTTATAAATCTTGCCCAAATCACACACTAGACCATGAAACATCTAAGTGAACTACAAAAGACTCAGGTGTATAAACTCAACAAGAAGACATTGATAAATAAATTATAAAGACTCTTTTGGAAGCCTCCACGAGGCTTCCAATGAACAATGCAATGGCTTACTGATAACATCCAAAACATATCCTTCATGCAAAGAATATACACGGCCGAAGTATCAAAACAAGTAACCCGACGAGTGTCGGGGTCGAATCCCACAAGGACTAGTGAATGATAGTTATAAGTGTCGGTTGAGAAATTGAAGTTAGTTTGCACCACGTAGAGTTAACAATAAAACAAATAAAATTGGGGGGATTAAAATTTGCAGTGAATTGTATTTAGTGATTTAGTGGAATAAAATAGCAAGATCAACAAAGTTGTCAACACAAGTGTGCAAGACTAGAGGTGTGGTGTAGATGATGTACTAACTAGATCGGGACATGCTAGGTTATCTTATGAGTTTAACAAGTGTAAATAATCTCGGAAAGTGGGTAATTACAGCTTTTCAGCCTATCCTCTGTATTATCGCGGCTGCTGGCACAGAGTTAGCCGATGCTTATTCCCCAGATACCGTCATTGCTTCTTCTCCGGATATTCCTTGCTCATTATCAGACAATCACTTATTCACAAACTTCGTGTGGGGAAAATAGTTTTCATTTCCCATCTCATGGAAAACCTACCTCTTACTAGAATTTTGTCAAACCTCTAGCCACGATTTAGCTCAACCTGATTAGATTTGGATTAGCAGCTGCACTAATTTCTAGCTATTAGCTGCTAATAAGGAATGAGACTGCAGTTTTAGCTATTTCTGGCCCAATTTCACAATCTCTTATCCATACCCACTATTAAATTCTCTTCCAATACTTAATTATTCTTTTACAAGCAACAATCAAGCAAGAATAAATAGACCCATATCATAATCAATGGATCTTCCATTATAAATTAAAGAGAATCTAACAGATTTACACTTATTTGAATAATATGAAGATGACTCTAGCAATACCCACTCTAATTAAGCATTCATCATCACATACCTCTAGTTAATGATTTAGCTACTCATGATTAAGAAATTAAAAAACACATTCATCAATAACTTCATTAAATTTAATAGCAAGAGTAGTAAAATCAAATTCGCAAAATAGTCTCCAGTAATGGCTGAAACTTACTATTACAAAAAAGAAATAGAGAAGAGTACTTTTTCCAAATTTACCAATCAAAATATCTCTATCTCTACTAAGAGAATATTCTGAAGTTCAAAAGGAAAACAATGATGTGATATATGCTCTGCTCTCTCTCTATCTCTCTATCTTTTTATCTATCTCTGTATGTATCTTACTACACAGTACTTTATCTGCTATTTATATCCTGAAAAGTAGGACATTTTTTATTTTTTTTTCATATTGGACAATTATACCCCTGAGCACCGTTCTTGAATCAGTGGAGATACCGACGGTTTGCCGGTCCCAATTCATGAACCGCTGGGTGTCTTATCTGGGCCCTCACTCAACTCCAGTGAGCAGCGGCGGTTCACCCGGCATTTAACCGATATCAATCCGTGAATCGCCGGATCTTCATGCTACTTTTCATAAACTTGTGTGTCTTTTGATGACTGGACCGGCGAGTCGTTGTTGGCAACTCACGATTCGCCGGTGGCATTATTCCTCAGAGGCAGTGATAATCGGCCTTTGGCCAGTGTTTCACCGGTCTTCATCGGTGGACCGCCGATTTGCTCTTATTTCCTTTTTTTTGGTTCATTTTTTGCTTTTTTCTCCACATTTAGTCATCTGCACACAACAAAAGCAAAAAGGTCATAAAATCCATATAATCAACTCAAAAACTAAGCAAAAACTCAAGTTTAAGAGCCTAATGATTTGGTAAATTACCGACTCATCACTCACCTTAACAATTGGATCAACTCTAGCACACTCGTCAGCTACTAACTTTGTCGTCACCAACAATATCTGCATGGACATGCATGCAGGTAAGAAATGAGTTATACGTAAATATAACTTAGTAAGATCATCAACCCACCACTTTAAATATCCTTGGAACAAGTGTTAGAAAATAAAAAAACACCACAAGCACAGAAATATTATGCACAGGAATTATATTATAATATAATTTTCAACAAGGTTCACACAATTGTTTATCAAGAATACTATATATCTCAAACGCTAAGAGCTTGTCATAAATGACAGTTAAAATAATTAACAACATCATGAGCCCACTGCAGCATACACAACGCGTTAAATATATTACGAAGCATGCACAAAGCTCAGTATTGTCAAGAAATATACATATAATATCCAATATTTTCAAGAAACTGGAACACCTCATAACCTTGGAAAGTATTTTCGATCTTAGTATGTAATTCTGCTCGTGTTATAGGGAGTGCATATGATGTATGAAGTCTCTAACCAAGTGTAAGAGTGCCCGAAAGTGGAAATAACAAAAGTGAGAAGTTACAAAAATTTCACTATGCAGGTGTTGTAAGTGACATATAGGCTGTAGATTAGTTCTATGAGCCGTGAATTGCATCGTATGTGGAGGCCAAATATTTTAAATCACTGGACTGACCTATGAACCAACATACTAACCGTAGATGAGATCCATGAAGCGTACCTTGAATAGTAAATGGAAGTCCTATTTTCCTAAGCTACTGATTAAGCCTACAAAGACAATATACGGACCACAGAACCAATATATGACCATACTTTTGCTCGCAGATGAAACTTCAGAGAATGTGCAAGTACAGGACCATCAGATAAAATAACTTACGGTCCATAAAATGATTCTACAAACAATACCTTGCCAATGTAAATGAAAAACCAAAAAAGTTGAGCTACTGGATAAGGGATATGCAGTGATCTACAAACCACATATGTGATTTATATTTTGTATTTGGCTTCCGTAAATGAACTTCAGAGAAGTATAATTCACCCAGCTTAGTATACAATTCGACTTACGGATCGTAGATCCAATCAACGGTCTGTAACAGTGACTCAAGTACCGTAAGTTGTGTCTTTTTCTCAGCATCTATATATAGCTCCTGCCAGATTTCCTTCTTCATTTTCTTCATCTCCAATTTGTAGAAACCAACTTCTCTTCCTCTCCATGCCTTTCGAGCTCAGGTAAGTCCCTTCCAAGCTATTTCTATGGATAAATTCTTGCATGCAAGTTTAAAATTGTAAGTCCTAGCTCCTCCTCTCTTAGGGTTTCAAGGAAAATTCATTTTCTAGCTTTGGAGACTTGGGAGCCCCTCTCTAGCTTGTACTATTGATCTTCTCTTATTTTTAGAGCATTACGGTATGTAAGGAAATCCTAAAAATGTGGGACATTATGTTCTTCTCGCAAATTCTTTCTTTAAATTCATGCAAAAGCTTTTACTATATGGTCTTGAGAAGTTGTTCTATGATTTGGTGATTTCATGTCTAAAGTCTTGAGAATCTTGTATATCTAGAACGACACAACTCAAATATCTTACATGAGTGAATTTTATGAAGTTTTATGAATATCCATGAAAATATTAAAATTATCATTTTGCCCTTGTGAGCAAAAATTATAGAATTGATGAAATGTTTTGAGATTATTATTATGGATTTGTCCAAGACCGCATATGCTTGTTTTGAGATTACTGTTATCATAGATTTTGGTCAAGGTCACTCGTGATTTTCTTGAGTTGAGTATTTAATGTCTTAGCATGATTATAAACTTCCAAGATTTAAAAGCATGATTTTATAAGTTGTTTTTGTTTCTTGCTTTAAAGTATGTATATCGGTGTGAGCCTAAGGGCTAAGTACAGGCCCTTAGAAAAGGCATATTTTCAAATTTGAGCCTTTAGATAAAGTCAAATTTTTCAGAATAGTTATTGGTTAGATATAAGCCCAAGGGCTATTTTTTGGTATCAGTATTTTTAAAATGGAGTAAGTGGTTAACCGAAATGATATGACCTTCCAGGGCAAGTGTTGGAAACTATGTTTGCTGACGTAAGAGAGGAACGTACTGCAGTACGGACGCATCCCCAGATTTATTCCCCTGCAGAGGATGAAAAGAAGATTCCAATAACATTGAAGACAATGTTATTTGCGTAGCTCAGTTGAAAGAAGAATAAATCGAAGGACATAAAATAAAGTACAATTCACCAAAGTTGTTTTCCAGACACAATCTTCAACAGAATGGTAAAATAAATGGTCATAATTTCGTTCAAGTCATAATTTGGCAGAATAGTTCACCGAAGCATTGTCAATCTCAATATTTAAGAAGTTTTTATACAAAAATTAAATTCATCATCTCCGAAATATAAAGTGATATTTTCATCAGGTGGAGTAAGATATGTGTTGTACTTTTTTCCTTAGTCAAGGTTTTATCCCACTGAATTTTTCTGGCAAAGTTTTTAATGAGACAACAAGCAATGTGTATTACAAGATATGTGTACTTTTTTTACTTTGTTAAAAAAAATTCACTAGATTTTTTCTAATAAGATTTTAACGAGGCACATCATTTATGCACGTAATATATTATTTATGTAGATATCCACTAAATGTAATCTTCCCACTATATTTTCACAATTATGTTTCAACTCTTTTATGATCTATAATCCTTAATGCTCTATGTCTCTCACTCCTCTATAATCTTTCTCCTTAATATCATGTTTATAACCTCCTTTTTATATCTTTTATAACACAATAAATAGAGATATAAATGCTCACACTTTAAAAGAATAAGAAAGGTCTCTTATATTATTTCTGGGTTTCAACTGCTTTCATTTTATTTTTATTTGTTCTCATTTTATAATCTTTTTCATAGAGACTTTTACTTTTGCGGAGGTTTTAGTTTCCTCTCTTATATTAAATGACACAGACGTGAATATCTGTCAAATGGCACGTTTGTTTTTAATTTTATTTTATGTCTTTTTGATCTTTATATGGTTTTGCCATGTGCACGAGCTTTTGGCACGTAAAAGCAAAGTGGCTTCAGGGCGATAGATTTTTACCCTCACTTCTGTGTGCCTCAAATTCTTTGCACATTTATTCAAATTTCATGTAAAATGGAAGGTTGAAAGAAACATAACAACGATTAAATCATAAATCAAAGTTTTGCTACTATGAAAACCAATCAACACTGAGCGATCAGAGGATAATTTGTAAAGTAAAATAAAAATCCATCCCCTAATTCCATTGCTTAATGCAATATAGAACGGGTCATTCGCACGAAGGCCCTTATTTTAAACTGATTTTTAATTTTGTCTTTTGAATTTGTAGTCTTTATTCTTTGTCCTTAAGCAACAAAAAATGCCTTTTATAGAAAAAAAGTAAAAAATAAAAAATCGCAAGGCATAAGTTTTTGTCCTTGCGAATTTTTCTTTGACTTGCGATTTTTTAAAAAAATATTAGGGGTAATTTTTGTCTCGTTTTTATTACTTAAAACACTAAATGACAAAAATTAAAGACCACCCAAAAGTAGGGGCAATCGACGCAAAAACTTAATATAAACCACCTTTAAATGTTATATATATTATAAGACATAATAATAACGACAGACGACACAAAAATATCAAGCTCTAAGGTTAAGAAATTGTGATACTACATGCATTTTTTTTCTTTCTTTCTATTTTTGTTTTTTTCTGGAAAGTATATATGTACGATATGGGATGTGTATCTCACCCCACTAATCTTCCTCAAAGAATTTGCACCAATGGAAGATTATAGCCTTCTTTTTAATGTTGCATTCTGGAAGAAACCTTAACGGGGCAACCCCCAGAATCCAGTAATGTCAGGCGGACAGATATTTACTTTGGGGCAGGAGGATAATCAGTATGTTGTCTAGAATAACTGGAAGAAAAGGCTAGTGGATCCATCACTAAATGATCTTTAGATCAGCCGGTCTGACCAACGCTTTGCACAGAGGGCATGTTCTTTCTCTTTCAAACCTGATGAGAAGGTGAATGAAGCCTTTTAGCAATTACAGGACACCAACTGTGGTAGCAATATATAGATATACGTCTTTCCTCCGCATTTTAGATGATGTAAACAGTAATAAGCAGCAAACATGAAATAAAGCCAAGATGTCAGTGATAAATGAGTGGGAAGACAATAAATCAGTAATTGTTTATCTATTTCTGCTTCATATACTGCATCTGTTTTTTTTAATGAAAGTGGAAACCGATAAATCATTTATCATTCACCAGTTTCTACATCTAGAATTATGCATATAAATATTATCGGTTATCAAAAAAATTATGCATGTAAACACTGCTCTGTCAGTCCTCCTTTTATTTTCTGGTTTTCCTTATATGCATATAATTTGCACAATTGACAGATAAGAAGAAAGTAAGACCAAATCGATGTTTTTTGAGATGAAAGTCCACACAAAAAAATATACCTTCAGCTTCTTAAATTTTGATGGAAGGAGAGAAAAGAAATTCGCAGTAGAGAGAAAAATATAGCGACATAAAGTATGCAGCAAGAAAAATAAAAAGCATCATCTACATCAAAAATAATTAGGCCAATTACAAGAACAAAAAGGAAATGCATCGCCAAGATATTCATGTCAGCAAACATAGCAATAGTTACATAAAACAGACAAAAGAGCTAACCCCACCTTGGACTTTTTACGCTTCCTCTAAGAATAATTGGCAATTATAACATCAAACTTCTCTATCTAAATTTCATTGTAATAACAGTAGAAGGAATGATCAACAAATAAAACCCTACAGACATTTTCTTATTTTCTCCATTTAAGTTAAATGTTTTGAATCAGAGCGACCCCCTTCAAAATTGGAGTGACACACATAAGATAATTGACATTGTTAAAAATAATGTCACTTCATTCTTGTTATGTTAGAGAAAATAGCATAGAAAGCACTTGAAAATGCATTTATCAAACAAAAGGGGTTTGCTGAAAAAAGTGCTTCAAAAATACTTACCATTATGAGAAACAGCCTTCACAGTAGATATGTTTACAACGTAACAAAATTGGTGCATACATCTTCTCCTGGCAAATAGCGCATAGATCACTAGCCGCATTTACCTGGATACACATTTAAAAGCTAAAATTACCCAAGAGCTTTTAACTAAAACTCAAAATCTATAAGAAAATGTATAATGGAGCAAAACTCCTCTTAGCCCCCCTCTCCCCGGCTTAAAAAAATATATCTTACTGCTCCAACTTTATAAAAACAGACAAATCAGCCTTCCATGTTCCAGCTACTTCTAGAGAGCTACTGATTGCAATTAACAAATTAACCCAAGTAACAGCTAGAAAAAGAGAAATTTCTTGAAATTTGTAGCTTGAAAAGATCTAGCGTCCCTTCAATCTAAACATTCATAAAAGATTTACCTGCTTATATTAAGCCAAAGACAGCTTTCTAAAATATTTCTAGCTGAAATTATTTAGTTTCTCGAAAAGCCCTAGTTTTAACTCAACAAGTACTTCTGAATCTGGTGATTCTAGATTTCAAATCATACTCTCCACTCTCT
The DNA here is from genome assembly GCA_018107945.1 of Datura stramonium. Classification (NCBI taxonomy): domain Eukaryota; kingdom Viridiplantae; phylum Streptophyta; class Magnoliopsida; order Solanales; family Solanaceae; genus Datura; species Datura stramonium. The sequence goes on along the minus strand of JACEIK010000528.1, from coordinate 213,953 downwards.
TGAACTGGACATATAACAAAGACAAAATCCAGAAATGTGATCCTATTAACATAACTGAAGCGAGGCCTCTACACAAAGGTTAATGTCTTTGGCATGCCCTGCTTGTTTGGATGCATGAACAAGGGATGTAATGGTCATTCCAGTGTTGAAACAATTTCATCTACTTGGAGATTCACAGTTAACTTTCCTTACAGTTAAGACAAATGAAGAATTTAATCAAATAATAATGTGCATCATTTTATAATCATTAGATACTCCCTCTATTCCAATTTATGTCACATTGAATTGGCACGGAATCTAAGAAAAATGAAGACTTTTTAAAACTTATGATCTTAAATATATCATATCATTCGTGTGGCTATGAACTAAAACTTTTGGCCACACATGCCATAATATTTGTGTGGATAACAAAACTTCTCATTAAGGGTAAAATGGAAAGTGTAAAGTTTTTCTTTATAAATATAGAAATGTGTTATTCTTTTTTGAATGAATTAATAAGGAAATAGTGTCACATAAGCTAGAACAGATGGAACAGATGGAGTAAATTTTATATTGCTCCTTTGTTAACGCAAATCTTGTCAACACATTTTATTCCCNAACGCAAATCTTGTCAACACATTTTATTCCCATAGATATTTACAAGCCATATATGTGTGTGCGCATGTACAAGGCAAGCAAAGAAGAGATTCAGAACTTATTTTAGCGTTTGTAACACAACTTCAATTTTATCAAGTTGGAAGCACTTGGAAAAAAATGATAAAAAGCGAAAACTGGTCAATCATTATAGTAATATAATTGCTCCAGCACTCTACTGAAGCCAGGGGAAGTTGAAGGAAATGACAATGAAACTTCTTAGCAAACCACAAAAGAACGAAAAGAATAACAACCCTTGAAAAAAAATCCATTATTCTCCAAGAAAGGGGTGATAATTAGTAGTATTTGTTCTATTTCTAACAAGTAAAGATTTCAAATATCTGGCACCTCCGTATCGTAAATATCATCACTCCTAAAAATAAGTGTTAAAATGAATGGAACAAGCCAGTATCAACATTATACCTGCTCAGGTGTGGCATGAGACCCATAATGGACTTCCTTTTTTGACAATGCCTTCAAAGCAGTAAAGAATGATTTTACCTAAACAACATAAACTGCGTAGTGAGTACAAGGGAGCGCAGGGGAAACCATCGCAAACCATATTTTTAAGAAACACAAAGAAATTGAGGTAGCGATGAGAAGGGGAGGTTCCCCATGAAAAACATGACATCATTAAGAAGGGAAAAACAAGATTTGTTCAGAAAAATAGAATTAGTTCTAAAAAGACCTTATCTTCTCAACGATTGATGTAAGCTTAAACGTCAAGTACAATCCTATTGTCAATGATGAAAAGAGGCTTTCGTATTTTTTATTGAGAAAGAATCTCCACCAGACAGGAGTTGGTAACAATGCACCGTATAAAAACAACATGTACTCCACTAGAGTTAGCATTTGACCCTACAAGACAAACGAAGTTCAATTTTCTAGCAAAAAAGAATGGGAGAAAATCACTAAACTAACCACATAAGAATCTGCTCTGTAGTCTACTTGTCTACATAAATTGTGGCCCCTGCTATTCTTGTAATACATAAGCATCACTAACTTCAAAGACATTGTTGCCTACCGCACCATCGTATCTGAAAACAACAATACATGAGGATCAATTCTTTCTCAGACTTTAATGTAAACAGCCTGTATATTGCACTTAATACATGAACAACAGGAGAAGCATTAGGCAAGTCAAGAACCATACCATTTACCACGATGATGAAAATAGCATGCCAGAAAGGTGGGATGACCTTCGTAGGAACCATAAGTAACGGATAGAAAAGGTCATCATTGCGATCACCAGTAGATTCCAATAACGTGAATCACAAAAACCACAAAATAACCAACAAGGACATCTATCTTTTTCTCTCCCTGCAAAAGTCAAAATTCATTATGGAAGAATTCTCTTTGTTCCTTAATCATTCTATTGAAGATAGATGAAAATGAACGTTGCAATAGAAAGTAAAACAAATTATAATTCAGCAAATGGAGTGCATATTACACCTTTAAAGTTGTCAGCTTCCGAAGAATGTCATTTGACTTGAACATGACGACAGTTATCCAAATTGTGACAAAGAAACCTGCACTCCAAGATTCGAAAATATAATGAAGAATGTGATTCAGCATAAATGAAAGTTAGCATCACATACATGTTTACTTATCCAAAAATAGAAGCAGACTACATGAATCATAAAACAGGTAGAAATAAGATGGATAAACTTGCAACCAATTGAAAAAGCAATCCCAAGTCTTCACGTGACAATAGACAATCAAGAATTGCTTTGGAGATATTTGCATCACTGCAATTTGGTTAACCTAATATAGTCACTTTTTTTATTCTCTTAGGGATGGTTGCTTAACTTAAAGATATCCCAAGAAAAAGAAAAGAAAAAGAACCAAGCTTATCAGGCATGAGTCGATTCAAATTGTCAATCATAATGCACTCTCCACGTAACAAAGGCAACAAGTGGCCCCATCTACCTTGTTCTTATCTGATAAACTAAGCATTTATCAAACTGTCACCCCAATCAAAATGCCTATTTCTTTTAAAAGTTTTGTAAGATTCGTTTGGTTTCAAATGCATCAGTTGGGGGAAAGTAGCACTGGCAGCTCTAGTAAATCTTGTTAGATAACAAATCTACATACATACATATATATACATACATACATATNATATATATATGTTGTTAAACATCTCAGGGGGTGGTTTAGTAAAAAACAAGCATACAAAAGGAGAAAGACAAAGAATAAGTACGCCTTCAAAGTCCTTTTGAAGTCCTTATATTTCAAAAGGCATCAGCTAAACAAGCTTCAGCTATGCAACAGTAACTTTAATGCTATGCAAAAGTCCTCTCTATTTCTATGGGAAGGCAGAGAGCTTTAACGCTTCCTGATTTAATATCAGTAAACTGACTGCAATAGGATTCATATGACGATCTTATATACAAACAAACGACAATAGAGAGGGCCAGACCTTTACATTTAAACTTAAGGGTCATTTTCCGTGGAGTTGTACATATATGAGCTAATATATTTTCTGTATTATACTTTAAAGTTTCTACATGAACCATAGTAACGACAAAACACTGAAAGCAGCATAATTCCCCGAAATGGGTATGAGTGGTCATTTAATAAACATTACCACCTTAACAACAATAACATACCCAGTGTAATCCCACAAGTGAGATTTGGGGAGGGTGGTGTGTACACAGCCTTACCCCTACTTTGTGATGGTAGAGAGGTTGTTTCTGATAGACTATCAGCTTAAGTAAAGCATATCAAAAATTAAGTAGGAAAAGAAAATATAGTAGTGAAGAAGCCATATTGAACAACAATGAAACAAACATTACCATCTTCACCTAAAAATGCTTTCATACTCAACAGCTTCTCAAAAATAGTCTTAACTAATTTCATGAAACTATCATTTTTTTTTATCCTGGAAACTGTCCTACAATCAATAGCTCAAGTTGTTGCAGTTGTTAGTACATAGAAACACCAGAAATTAAAGAAAAAAATTTAATGAAGGTTTCTGTAACACCAAGACCTGATTTGAGGATATCAAAGCAGCTAATTAGTGACACTAGTGAGTTGAATCCCAACATTCATTGGTACTCACCTACGCACTCAATCCTTGCAAAAACCGAGACCAACAATGCAACTATTATTTTTTTTAACCATGATGTCCACGCACTCAATCCTTGCAAAAACCGAGACCAACAATGCAACTATTATTTTTTTTTAACCATAATGTCCGAATCAGCTTTAACACTCCATATATAGATTTACTTGATCATACATTAATATTGAAGTTACTATTATTACAGAAGGCTACTCAGTTTGCTTGTTCAATGTGTGTGTATTCCTTCTTATCTTCCACATCAGAGTATGATTACATATCACCCAAAAAACTACATCTACACCTACAACATTGAGTGGGGCCTATTTTCAGTGTACAATACACAAATTGCTGATAGCCATATTTCTGTAATTTGTGATTGAGGATGCCCATTCAACCCCTTTAAAATACAATTTTGCCTAAGCCAGCTGAAAGACTTCATACAAGGGTAAGCCCTTATTTCCCAAGCCAAATGAGTATAAAAAAAAGTAGACCCAGATTCATAAATTAATAGCTTGCTCAGCCTCACAACTCATACTGAGAATTTCTCGAATTTGTCTTGCATAAACAAAATAATATTATCAAATTAACATTAGTAGAAAATCTTCAAAGTTTCATCTTGTTTTCTTTGAGAATGGAAAAAAAAATGTACCTTGCAAATACTAGCGAATGAAAACAAACAAGAGAAGAAGGGAAAATGGAAGAATTTGTTCAATCCGCCTAGCAACTTGTTGTATATCAAATCTTTGGTACGACGAATCCCTACTACCATTACCAGCATCATTATCAGAACTAACATGTATCGTGGACGCGTCCACACTAGAATCCCCCTCCCCATTATCCGTCACCGACCCATCATTCTCATCCTCATCCTCATCCTCAGCCCCTATCCCTTGGTGCTCCCCTGCACCAATTATCCTAATTGAAACCTCCCCACTGCTACTATTACCTCCACCAACATTGCTACTGGATTCAGAGTCGTTGGTAACGCTATTATCAGCTACAAGAGGCTCCATTTCTAGGTTATCGAGTTGGACACAAAAGAGTGTCTGGAATACTCGAGCAAAGTGGAAATGGGGATTGGAAGAACCACAGTGGTGTGAATTGTACTCCAAAAGTCATCAAATTGGAACTTGTGGCAGATGAAGGAGAAACATTTGCATTCTCGGAAGTATCCATCAGAAGAAAACAGGAAAAGAAGGGTCTTACAGAGAGGTTTGTATTATTGTATTGATCCAAGATCAGTTTTATGGGGTATTTCTTGGAGATGAAGAATAGGATATGCGAGTCTTTGACACAGAAGAATGTCAGTAAGAAATGTTCAAAGCAGGCAAAAATTGTAAGAAGAGGTGAAACAAAAAAATGATGAGTGATGAAAGCTTAATATTATAATAATATTAAGAAAATAGAGTTTTTAACAGAAGAGTTACAGAGAGAGAGAGAGAGAGGGGTTTTAGGGAAGGGAACGAAAAATGTGAAGGTGAGGCATTAACATTAACGTGTAACGTAATCTTTCTTTTTGTTTGTTTATGATAAAGAAATAAAAAGCTGCAAACTATCTCGATGATAAGAGAAAGTGTGTGTAGTTTCCTCTTTCACGAGCAAGTGTGTGTGTTGAATAGGAATAGAAGTTACATATTTGCTTGCAGCTTGCATAGACGGTCCGTTGGGAAAATCCTCAGACGCGACGCGAAGGTATTCGATGAAGGTGAACATATTGCTTGCAACTTGCTCGTTACATCAATAAATTCAGGAAATCAATACTCGTTAACTTCTAGAATTTTCAAATAGTGAGCTTAAATATTTCTAATAATGAAGAAATATTTAAAAAGAATTTTAAAAAATTAAATTCATTTCTTGACTATGCAAAATTGTCTAATTTTATCATATGCTAATAATTGAGAAAGAAAAACGTTTCTCTCTCTAAGCGTGAGCTAACCTGTATTTTATCGAAAATGAGGAGGGGACGACCTCATAAAGGCGGTAAGAAATTACAAAGTGAAGAAATCATGTCAACAGGAATATGCAAATCCTGAGAATAAGGAATTTTCACGAGATAAAGAAAAGATGACAACTTCAAAGATCTGGCCAACTCTTCCAAATGAGAAAGAGGGGAACAAAACACTAGAACGAAGCTTTATTATGCAGAGGAAACCAATGTGACACGACCTAATAGGTGAATTGTATGGGCATCTACTCTGATTCTAATCAGATAGGAGAACTCTTTTTTTATTAAAAAACACAATTTTCTCAATAGTCTTCACATTTATAAATAAACATAATCCACTAACTGGACATCGTATTTACATACAAAACTCTAAACGATATTTTATCCAATGATCTAGTCTAGATATGTACAAGAGCTCTAATTAGAGTAATGACAATAGAAGAGGACACAACTTCTTCTGAGGATAGAATTATAGAAACTGAAGTTACGTACCGCTGTCTTAACAATAAAACTTTAAAATTCTGTCACAAACCTACATAACAAAAAGGTGTAGCAAGAGTAGTATCATTACACCAAACGTACTAGTAAGCATCATCAGTAGACTATGATTAGCTTACGCAATATAGTATAAAATTAACAACATCGGATAATTAATTAACATTCAACACATTATGAAACTTAATCATTCTCCATGGATTTCTTTAATAAGTTCTTGACAAGACAATAATATCCCTCCAATATTTATTAAGTCCTCAGTTATAAGCCCTAGACACTTGGTCTTACCAACCCCCGCTGTGGTGGCCCTTCAACCGCTACGACGTCTCGCATTAGTCAGTAGCTCGGTGAAAACTGGGTATGCTTCCACTTCAACACAAGTATTTCATTAATATATCCTAACACAAAGATGATAAAGCTTCATTCTCTCTTTGTACAGGGATGCACTCTCATAAACCATCAATATGAACTCATCTATCTCATTGAGTTAGTTAAGTATCAGGTTTGTAGTTTTGCCGCAGTTCAAGTTCAGCTTCTTGAGCACCCACAAGGCCTTATGCTTAAGCTTCACTGATAAGTGACATGTCTTTCTATAAACGAGCTGATATGGAAACATTCGGATGGGCATTTTAGACGTTGTACGGTATGCCCATAAGGCATCTTCTAGTCTTCTTGACCAATCTTTCCTGTTGGAATTTACTGTCATTGCCAGAATTGTTCTAATCTCCCAGTTGGAGACTTCTACCTATCCACTTGTCTGCGAATGATAAGGTGCTGCCATCTTATGCTTGACACCATATTTTTCAAGTAGTCTGCGGAACAGTCTGTTACAAAAGTGTGATCCTTCATCACTGATTATCGCCCTTGGTGTCCCAAACCTAGAGAAAATATTCCTACGCAAGAATGCAGTGGTCGATTTGCTCTCGTTATTTTGAAGTGCTATCGTTTCCACTAGGGGTGGGCATAAATACCGAAAAATTGAAAAATCGGACCTAATCGAACTAATTCGATTTTTTGATTTTGGTTTTTCAGTTTGGCTTTCGATTTTATTTTTTCTACAATTTCGGTATTCAGTTCAGTTTTCTATTTTCAAATTTTGGTATTTCGATTTAACCGAAAACTTTTATTCATTTTTAAAAAAAAATAATAAATAAAAAATAAAATTGTAACTTAATTTTAAAAAAAATAAAAATGTTATATCCAACCCAATCACAAAGTCCAGTTAGAGAATTATTTATATAATTGACACAATATGATTGAATTTGGTATTTTGGTGATTTAAGACTTAATATGTGATTTCTAGTTGCTACTATTTGTTAGTACTGTGTTTGGAGAATGGTGATGGATTGGGGAGTATAAAAAATTATTGTATGATTAGAATCTTTAATGATAATATGATATAGTTTCAGTGATGTGAAAATGTATGTATCATGGTACTTGTAAAGGTAATGAAAAGGATAATGTATAAGTCATTATAAACAACAACAAACTCTAAAAATCATTTATGAATAAGAAATGGAGAAGTTTGTTGAAGATATTTATTTGTTATTTGTTTTTGTTTTTTCTACCATTGACATAGTCCTTAGGTTGTCAAATATAATCTGCCAATCTGGCACGTTGCTTCTTCTATTTTTAGTTAGTTATTTGTAAGTTGAGATATTTTATGCAATGCAACTATCGATTTTAGCTTCTTGAACTGGTTTGCTATAGATTGTAGGCTACAATTGCCTTTCAGCATCAGTGATATTAAAAAATAGATTATTTTGAATTAAAAAGCATAAAATAATTCATATTTTATTTAGAAAAATAGCCCATTTTACAAGCAGAAAAAAGCCCATAAGTTAAGCCCAAAAACCTCAAAAACCGAATTAAATACACCAAATCGAATAACAAAAAAATGAACCGAACCGAACTAATTTTTGGTTCAGTATTCGGTGCCCCTTCTTCATAACCGAAAATCCAAAAAACCGAATCGAAAAACTGAATGTGTATCCCTAGCTTCCACCCAATTAGAGACATAGTCAACTGCCACCAGTATGTACTTCATCCTATAAGAGCTCACAAATGGCCCCATAAAGTCAATGCCCCAAATATCAAATAATTCTATCTCAAGTATAGAGGTCAATGGCAACTCATGCCTCCTCAACACACCCCCTTGTCTTTGACATTTATCACAAGACTTTTCAAAGTCATGAGAATCGTGATGAATGGTGGGCCAATAATACTCACATTGCAAAATCTTTTGTATTGTGAGGATACCACCGTGATGGCCCCCAAAATGTCTCAAGAATATAAATCATTTCTATTTTCGTAACACGCCTCCTAATTATTTTATCTGCATAGAATCTGAATAAGTATGCTCATCCCAAAAGAGCTTCTTCACATCATGGAGGAACTTCTTCCTCCGGTGATAGTTCATATCTTCGGGCACTACACCACTTACCAAGTAATACTTTGCAAACTATGGAATCAGATCCTGTGATGTAGCTAATACCTGTTCGTCCGGAAATGACTTAGGTGATCAGCTACTTGATTCTCTGTGCCCTTCCGATTTTTGACTTTGAAGTCAAGTTTCTGTAATAGGAAACACCCACCATTGCACATCCTTCTTTTTCATAAGATACCGGATGATTGTATGATCTGTATGGACAATCGCATTTGTGACAAGCAGATAGGCCTTAAACTTCTCAAATATATACACTACAGCTAGCAGCTCCTGTTTAGTCATTATGTAGTTAATTTGAGCAACATTCAAAGCTTTTCTAGTGTAGTAGATGGGATGAAAAATCTTGTCACGCCTCTGACCAAGGACAACTCCCAATGCCACCCCACTTGCATCACACATTACTTCAAATGGTTTGCTCCAGTCTGGAGCCACAATAATGGGTTGTAGTGTCAAGCTTCTCCTTCAAGCACTCGAATTCTTTAAGACAAGCTTCTCAAATATATACTTTGTCACTTTTTCCAACAACCTGCATAAAGGGTTAGCAATCTTTGGAAAATCTTTAATGAAACGCTGGTAAAACCCAACATGCCCTAGAAATCTTTGAATACCCTTTACAGAGATGGAAGGTGGAATTTTGGAGATAACTTCGATCTTTGCTTTGTCCACCTTTATCCCTTGCTCAGGAATTTTGTGTCCCAGCACTATATCTTCTTTCACCATGAACTAGCACTTTTCCCAATTCAGCACCAGATTTGTTTCCTCATATCGCTTCAATACTGAAGCTAAGTGATCTAAGCACTCCTCAAATAATTCACCGACAACCAAAAGATCATCAATGAAGATCTCAATTGTGTCCTCGACCATGTCTGAAAAGATAGACATCATGCATCTTTGGAAGGTGGTAGGAGCATTACACAACCCAAAGGGCATTCGCTTGAAAGTGAACGTCCCATAAGGATAGGTGAAGGTAGTCTTTTCCTGATCTTCAGGAGCAATGAAAATCTAGTTGTAGCTAGGATATCCAACAAGGAATAAATAATACGCTTTACATGTAAGCATGTCTAACATTTGGTCCATGAAGGGCATTGGAAAATGATCTTTTTTGATACAACTGTTTAACTTACAATAGTCCATACAAACTCTACAGCCGGTTACAGTTCTTATCTATACCAATTCATTCTTCTCATTTGGGACAACCGTCATACCACCTTATTTTGACACGCACTACACTGGCTGACCCACTAACTGTCAGAAATTGAATATACCACTCCTATGTCCAACCACTTGATGATCTCTTTCTTGATCACTTCTTGCATTAGAGGGTTTAACCTCCTATTGTGTTCAATGCTAGGGGCACATACTTCTTTCATCTTGATCTTGTGGGTGCAGATTCCAGGTGGGATCCTGATAATTTCAGCGATAAACCACCCAATGCCCTCTTGTACATTCTCATAATAGACATCAAGGCTTCAACCTGCCAGTCCAACAATATTTCAAAGATGATTACTGGTAAAGTGTCACGTGGGCCAAGAAATACATACCATAAATAAGCAAGAAATGGCTTAAGCTCCAAAACTGGTGGCTCCCCTATTGATGGTTTAGTGGGTGGACTCAACTCTATTCTTTAAGTCAAGATCCAGCTTTTTAGGAGCATAAAAGTAATATCTATCCACTATTGCATTCACTATCTCATCGAATCCTTTATTATTCTCATCATCAAAATTCATTATTATTGCTACTAGAGCTTCAACCACTAACTATTCCTCAGTCGCCATTTTGACTACTTCATCAATGGTGTCAATTATAGAAATGACACTCATATCTTTCGGTTGCTTCATTAACTTGCATACATTAAATATTACCTTCTCATCATTCAGGCTGAACTTCAATTCTCCACTCTCAACATCTACCAATGCTCTATTGGTAGCCAAGAATGATCATCCTAAAATTATAGGGACCTCAAAGTTAACATCACAGTCCAGAATAACAAAGTCTGCCGAAAAGATAAAATTCTCCACTCTGACAAGTACATCAATCAATATGCCCACCGGCCTCTTTACTGTTTGATCTGCCATCAATAGCCACATTATAGTCGGTTTGGGGGCTCGCAAGCCCAACTGCTCATATATCGCTAGTGGCATCAGATTGATGTTGGAGCTTAAATCGCACAGTGCCTTAGAAAAATTGAACGCTCCGATTGTGCATGGAATTGAAAAAGCTCCAGGATCCTCCTTCTTCTGAACTAATGAGTGAGAGTCTATGGCATTACAATGGTACAAATTGTCCACTAGTTCAATGTTAATTATTCTCTTCTTGGTCACCAGATCATTCATGAATTTAGCATAGCCAGGCATCTGCTTCAATGCTTCCACCCATGGCATACTGACAGGAAACTGTTTCAACATAGAAATAAACTTGTGAAACTTACTGTCTTCCACTTTCTTCTTAATACCTGGGGAAAAGAAAGAGGTGGCCTTGGAATAGGAGTGTTAATTTTGAGCCTTCCTTCTCTTTTCCCTTCTCAGTAGCAACCTTTTTTTTGCTTGTGATTCATCATCTTTTCTGTTCTCCTCACCACTAGTAGAAGGCTTTTCAGAATTGGTCACCATTCTTCTCTGTGTTGTCAACTACCGCTATTGAAACTGGAATAGTTTTCTTTTCTTTGTCATTAATGATAGGTCTAGGCTCTTCAACTATCATTTTTCCACTTTTGGTAGCAACAACCATGTCGTGGCCATCATTCTTCAGGTTTGGTATTATGTCACTTTACAGGGTGCCCTTCTGTCTCTGACTTAATATCGCGGACATCTGTCTCCTCTGATGCTCCAACTTCTTAATAAAAGTTGAGCGTGAGTCTACAGTTGACTCATACTTGACAGGTCTCCACACATTTCTTTGACACTAGTCTCTGTGGACTTAATCTTCTTCAAAACTTGGTTAATAAAGTCCTCCACCTTGGCATTTCTAGAATCATTAACAGCTAGTTCTCTGGCCCTTGGTGGCACATAAGCACCACTTTTATCATTTTGGGTCCATTCTATTTCTTCAATTTCCTTGGTCTCTGTTTTTATAGCCAGACCTGTCATAATTATTATTGTTATAGTAGTTTCGACCTTAATTCCCTTGAACTTGACTCCAAGTGTCTTGATTAGACCCTTGAGTGTTGGCCCGAAAATTCTCTGTCTAATTATTAACAAATTAGCCTCCTCCTCATACTCTAGGTAATAATCATCATACATAGGTGCTTTATCTTGTGAACCAACTGCTTGCACCTTCTGCGAGTTCATACTTGTTAAATGCTTGGTGATCAGGTCCATTTGAGTTTTCAGGTGAGCATCTTGATCATGCTCTTTGTCTCTCCTTTGCTGCTCTGCAGTTATTCCCTTGAAATAATTTATAGTTGCATCTTCGGAATCCTTAGTGTGCCAAGTTTTGTTGGTTTTAGTCATCTTGTCCAGTATCTCACTGCCTTTGCAAAAGTATCAGCCATCATAGAGTCTTTTGCCTTGCTGTCTGCTGCAACTTTATTGGTGGCATTCAATGACCTGTAGAATATTTCTAGAACAGCCTCCTCTGGTAGCTTGTGATTTGAATACTGTTTCAACTTCTTTTTGAACCTGAGCCATGCTTCATGCAAAGCTTCACCCACCAACTATCTGAAGTTATTTATCTCATCTCTCAGCTGTATCATTTGGGACGGTGGGAAAAATCTCTCTAGAAATGATGTAGTCAACTCCAACCAGGTGGTGATAGATTCATCTGATAATTCATTCAACCATTACTCCCGTGAGGGAGAAGGGAAATAATCTGAGTCTAATGGCCTCTTATGTCACCCTTGACAGCCTGTACGCTTTACAAATACCTGTGAAATTTATCAAGTGGTGATTTGGATCTTCTCCAGTCAAACCATTGAACAACCCCTTCATGCTGAGCAATTGCAACATGGTGCTCGTGATGTCAAACTTAGCATTTGATAGCAGAGGGGGTGGTACAATGGTACTTGTGAAACTGACTTTTTCCAAATCAAATTCCTTCTCATTGAGAGCATTTCGCATGTCTTGTCGCCCGCGAAAACGTGGAGGATTTTACCTGTTTCTTGCTGTGGCAGCCACAACAATATCTATAGCTTAACCATTCTAGCTGCATCAGTTAGCTGCGCTACCTTAGCTTGTTGCACAGCCTCAGTCCGCTGTGCTTCAATTAATTCCTCCCCTAGTTGGAGGTTGAGTTGGACCGTGGGGTTTGTCATTGATCCTGGAAAAAAAAACAAAAATAAATTAAGAAATGAGGACTACAAGAAGAATTTAAACACTATTTAACTATTTCTAAATTGTATTCCCCGACAACAACAACAAAATTTGATGCGCACAAATTACACCTTTTAAAAAGTATAAATCGGTCGCTGTCAAATATAGAACCCAACTAGGTTGGGGTCAAATCCCACAGAGAATAAGGCGAGAAACAAATGTTAATATAGTGAGTATTGAACGGGTAGTCAATATTTCTAAGGGGGGTTAGTAATAAATAAAAGAAGTAATTTAGACTACGATGTTGGAAATTTTTTGATTGTATTTGATATATGAAAATGAACTAGGAGTGTGTTTTCCATGATCTCATAACTTATTAAGTATATTGAATTAGTGATATATCTCGGTGAATTTCATGCAAAACTGACGATTGAGTTTATCTAATGTCTCTCGATCTTCATAGATAAATTTCACTCTAAATTCTCTTTAACTTTAGGTATTTGTATTTTTCCCTCTTCATTGGTCTTGGATTGACTATCCTCATTAGAGCTCAAGTCATTAGATGAGGGTTGGTATCCTCAAATCTTCATTGTTAATCTCTTTTCTTAACCTAAACTTCTTTGGTCAAGTAAGTTGAGGATACATGCGGGTTTTAACGTTTACAACCGTTAAAAGAAAATTAAAACAATGACAATAATAATACATTCATATTCACCATTAAAGAATCACTATTATCTTTTTCTACATTTGTTAATTCATCATGGTTCCCACAACCCTAGTTGTATAGTTTAGCTACTCATAATTGTAGAAACAAGAATAATATTTGAATAAAAATTTATTATGATCACTTACAATAAGATAAAATCGTTCAAACAAATCTTAACAAGCAAAGTAGAATTACAAGAACTCGATGTTTTTCTTCTCTCAATAATATGAAATAATATGTTCAAAAACTTAAAATTATGTGTAAACCCCTCATACAAACATCCTATGGGGTATTTATAATTGTGGAATAGGTTTGCATCTCTCCTACTTTGACTAGGAGTTGACTTGAAGCGAGCTTGGTTGGGTACACTAGTTGCGCGACTGTAGCTCAAAATGGAGGAACAACTCAGCAACATGAGGTCTAGTGCAGAGTAACAACTCCGCGACGTGGAGCTTGGTGTGGAGTTGGGTCAATTTTTCATCCTCTAAAGTTTTGGGACAGGTGTGACAAAGAGTTCCTTGTGGAGGCTTGGCTCTGCGACACCCACCTCTTTCCGGACTCTGAAAACAACTCTTTTTGGACCCGGGATCATCCATACTTACTTCTTATGGACAAAAGGGTCCAATCTTGCAATATTTCAACCTACAAACATCTAATCATGTATGTTAGCTCCTTATTAAGAATAACACATAGAATCAAGACAACACCAAGACTTTTGTCCTCAAAACATAGCTAAACATGGGCAAAATGTGGTAATTAGACACATAAATACACCCAAGATCATGCGTCTTGGTAAGAGTAAAGCTTATTGAACCTGCAATCCAGACATCGAAAGATGTCAAATATTTAATTACTAATGGATGTTGTCACTTGATAAAATTTATATAATTTTTTTTGAAAAATTTAAAATTCCTAAAACATATAAAAGCTCTTGAGAAATATTTATAATTCTTATATGAATTAAATTAATCAAGGTTGATGTACTATGATCGACTTAATGAATATTCATTGATGTAGAATAAAAAAAATTATATCTACCCTTTTGTCTTTATGAAAATTAGAATTTGTTATACTATTGTGCTAGTTGGTGATTTGAATATTATTGAAACTCTTGAAGAGTTTTCAAAAGCAGTATCTATTGAAAGAAGTTGAAATGGAAAACTTGCAAAATTGGATTGGTCCTGAAGTATCATATCTTTATGCAGTTGATGTATTTATGTATCTTGCTATAATTATGAGCATGATATAGTTATACTCCTACATGGAGATACTGAAATAAGATTAATTACATATTTCAAATGAAAAAACCCTGATGTGAATTTGTTTATCCTAACGAATGTTATCATTTTTCTTAATACACAGTGTATTCATTTGATTAACATAATGTTTGATTCATACATGTTATCTATTCCCGCGAGGGGTTACTATCCTATCATGTTGTTTTACATGACAGAAAATTTTTACAAATATAACAACCATTTATAAAACAAGTCAGGAATGTACATGGCATGATTTCAACAATATTATATGACGATGATGCAACTCTATCATAGAATAGAGATACAGATGATCAACTACTTCATCATTTGATTAATTGATAGACCTAATCATAAAAGAAATGCTCACCTCAACATATGATAAGTTGGTTAACAAGATCAAAGTACATCATCTTCAAGAATTATGTGATGCTTTAATCAGGAAATTAAAATACACGTCGCACTCTTTTTTCCTTAACCAAGATTTTCTCTTATTGATTTCCTTGGTAAGGCTTTAATGTGACAGTTAGAAATGTGTATTACCATATATGTGCACTCTTTTTTATCACTAGAATTTTTCCTACATGATTTTATCATATTAAGGTTTCTATGAGACACATTATTTATTAATGAACATTCAAGAAAAGTTTTATAAATATATTATATTGTGGATGTACATTTAAGTAATCCTACAACTTCCTCAAGAAGTTTGCAATCGAGCAGACAACTTGCAAGTAGCTCCCTGAAAAGCCTTGCAATAGCTTTTCGAGGCTTGCAATTAAGCATACAACTTGTGAGTAGATCAAACAGGCAACTTGTGAGTAGCTCAAATAGGCAACTTGAAGCAACTTTTAAAAAGTCTTGCAGCAGCTTTCTAAAAAGTCTCGCATCAGCTTCTTTTCTTCTATATAGGAAGTTAAAATAAATTCATCTGGACATCAATTTGAAGTGAAATAAAATCTTTCTCCCCCATTTTTTTTGTTATATCTCTTGTTATCTTGTATTTTATCTATTATTTTATAACAATATATATGTTGTTTAGCTCTTCCAATATGGTGTTAGAAAAATATTTTAATATCTCAAAAGAAATATTATCTATTCATCCTTTTAATATGCCATTAACTTTTCTTGAATAGGTAATTAATGAGAGAATATTTTCAACTCTATCTCTAACACTATCTTGACTAAATTAAGTATCTCTTTATTCATATTTCTCCTTTATTGATGACACTGAATCACATTGGAATCATATTTCTCCTATTAATTATGACGTTGAATAACATTTGATTAGTTTTATTTGTTAACGAGTCATTATTTGGTTATAAAAAGAATATTGGTTGGCATATGTATGAGCTAACAATTTATCTGCCTTTCTCTTATATATAAAACAGAGGTCCTTTCATTTGGAAGTAGAAAAGATCATGACAATTCCTCTTATATATTTTACTTCTTTTCTTTTGGTTCTTTCTTCCATATTTTATTGATATGCTGACTTTTTAATTTAATTTTTATTAGTTTCTGTACTTCTAGTTTTATAATAAATGAGCTTGTTGAATATTGGGGGATACGCCTATATCAAGTGAAATATCCATGAGGACTTTGTCATTGATACGCCTTAAGTGTTCGTGATCAAGTATTTCCTGTAAGATTTTCAATAATCTTAAGGATATTTTACACTATGATCTTATGGAGAATACCAATTATAAAGAAGACCAAACTGATCGGTTTGGAGATGTGTTCAATTTTGACAAAGAAAAAATGATGACAAATATATATAGAGTTGGCATACTTGCTATCTCTTTGATGTTGATATTTTCTAAAGTTGTTAGTGTATGATGAAAGACAAAAATCACTGTTACAAATCAACAAACAAGTATGAAAAATAAATACAAGGTAATTGTAGCTAACGAAGGAGAGGAATGTATATATATTACGAAAGTTTTATTGTAGAGAATAACTGGATCTTTGTGCTCATGTTAATAAGATATGTGACAATACTATATATTTATATATTTTTAATAAACTTGTGTGGCAAATTAAGCCAACAATATGACGATACTATATGTTCATATATTTTTAATGAACTTGTGTATGGAAAATTAAGCTAACATACCCCTCAATGTAGTAGAAGATTCGGAGAAATGATAATCCTGCTAAGTAAAAATAAATTTGACTAAGCAAATAATTTATTGTGGTCATTTCTCAAGCGAATCATGAGGCCAATATGTGAGATCTAGTGTTAGACTTGGGTGCTACTAAGCATATTTGTGCTAACAAAATTTTTGTGTCTTACACCCAAGTTGAAGAAGAAGAATGATTTTATGTTGGTGATTCTAGAACTACTCAAGTGATTGGATTGAAAAAGTTCTTCTTATTAAACACACATCTAAAAAATATTGGCATTATCTGAGGTGGTGCATGATTTTAATATTTGAGTTAATTTTGATTCTTGTAGAATTATGAGAAAAAATTAGGTGAAGATTTAATTATTTGAGTTTGATAAGGTATTAATTTTTTGTAGGCAATGAGTATTGTAACCATGATTTATCTGTGCTTGATATTTTTTAAGATGAAAATGCTTGTGTTTATATATTTACTTGTCATTTTAGTTTATCTTATATTAAAAAAATGCAAGATTTTATTTCTATTATAAATTTCTCAAGAATTTTTTAAGTGCAAAATTTGTGTTGAAACTAAGAAATTACATACTTGTATTTTTAGAGTATCTGAATTATTAGAATTACCAGTGAATATGTACGCACTTTACACGATTATAAAAATTATTTTTATCTTACAAATATAGAAATATTGATTGTTATATTTAGCTTAAAATATTCGTTTAGAAAGAAAAAAAAGAGAATTAAAGATATAAACATGTAAAAAAAACTAACAACTACTTACCTCCCAATTAGTAGAAAAAAAATAAGAAAAGGAAAAAAATAATACACACACACACACGATGTGGGATGATACTAAGATAATAAAATTAGTACTGCAAAATGAATATCCCGTTGTTACACCCCGTAAGTTTCTAACATTTAGTCGGCCTATTCGTATGTTGGTTGAGAGTTTTAGAGTGCTATAATTACGAGGAGAGGGCCCGGGGAAAGGTCGAACGAGTGCAAAGTCGGGAGTTCACGGGAGGAGGCCGAATCAAGCTGCCCAGAGGGGCAAAGTGGCACGGAGCAGCCCCCTCCGCGTTACCCAAAGTGGCACGGAGCAGAATTGGCCCGACCGGCAGAGTGTCACGTTGCCTTGTCTGCCGCCTCAAGTATATAAAGGCCTCACACTTAGATGTTATGTTATTTTCCAAATAACCTTGGCCAGAGAGGAAAGAACGAGGGAAAACTATTGAAAATCATCCGATTACACCACTAAACACCGTCCAAATCTAAATTAACTCCGGGTAGTGAAGTATAAGGTTGCAGAGAGCATCGCCGCGGAGTTATTTTCGTAAAATACGTCCGGCGAATCGTCGTCCCGCCGAGCCAGAGTTGGTGGAATTTCTTAAAACTAGTGTCAATACGACCACGGGCTTAAAGTAAGCATTTCTCCCTTCTAGACTTCCGAGAAATTACGAGTTTTCAATCATCTTCCGATAGGTTGAAATATAGTTACTATATATATAAAATTATTGTTTGCTTTGAATTCAGTAACGAAGTTGGCCCTATTCTTCCATTAATATGATTACAGTTGAGAAGGGCAGTTGAATACGAGTTGAAACTTATCAGTTAGTCAGAAAACGGCGAACGAGGTATGTAAGGCTTAACTCTCGGCAAGTATCCTTGTCGTATAGTGTTACGATTTATGTTCTCGAATAGAAATAAATATCTCAGATGCTGCAGATAGTTTCTACCATTAGATTGTAATTCGATATGTTGTTGTCGCGCTCCATTTTTCCTCGCGGAAAGCGGGATACAATACGTGACGTCTCTTAAGGGTTATTGAATTGAAGAGTTGCCACCTAACGATTTGAGGTGCGTTAGGGCACCGTACTAACTTAAGAGTCTGTTATACTAGCCTAGGTCACCAGAGTCGGGAAAGGGCTTAAATTACCTCGAAAGGAAGGTGTTAGGCACCTTTCGAGGTCCACAAATGTGGTTCCCGGCCGAATTTATTATTATGTGGGGAATTTACTAAGTGATCAAATAAATTGATTTTAAGTCTTTTATATAGAAATAACTTAGATAAACTAGGTGATGAAAAAGAAGAATCATAAAAAATAGTCTAACAATTTATGAAGATAATGATTGACAGATAAAGGCAAACGATAAATAAATGATAAACTAAGAAAAAAAACAATAACAACATAAAATAAATAAAAATTTTAAGGATTGGACCGAACCTCAAAGAGGCGCATACGTATCCCAAAAGGGAATCAGTCAAACGTAGTTCTGCCTTTAAAAGGGGGTTATTTTATCCTAATGGGATCACCCCGTGCAACTTAAATAATACTTCGCAATCGTTTAGATTGCTCGTATTATTTAGCGAGCACAGACTATCATTTTTCGTCTACCCACCTATTTAATTAAATTTTAAATCCTAAATCGTTCTAGATGAAGAAGACTAACGCCCTAACATTTGCCTACCCGTCCCAAACATAACATCCAAGAGGCGTTGGACAACTATTTTGGATTTTGATTCTAAAATCTTAAGGCTTTTAAGGCGATTTAAACGCAAACAAGTTGATTAAAATAAGTAGCAAATATTGGTTTCAAATAGGCCTCCGCATTAAAACTATGAGCATGATTTCTAAATGGATGCAAGTAAATCTTATAAACATGATCTCGAATGCATATGTAACAGTTAACAGAATGCATTAGTCAGGTTATGCATTAGTCAAGTAAACTATTTTTTTCTCCTATAGGCATTATTTTAGATTATAAGCAGTAAATCTCACAAGCATTATTTATGACATGCAGATGTTATATTCTACCATTAACCACATAAATGAAACATGTATTAACCAAAAACATGTGAAAACATGACCCGGAGATATTTGTTCAACACATTTGGAAATTGGATCAATGCATCTTATCAAGAAGATCTAAACAGATTATTATCCACAAAATTTATTACAATTTAATTGAGCATGCGTGATACAGGTTTCAAACAGATATCAAATAGTGGCTAGAAAGATTAATTTCAGTTCATGACAGACTATTGAAAGATTTGCATTTATATCCTACAGTAGTAATATCTAACAGGCTTATTTGATAATCAATTTTCAGAAAACCGTATGCGAGAGGGTATGCCAAACAATCCTTAAATAAATTGTTTTCATGATTTTGAGCAGACCGACAGGATAGTTTCTTATAAGTAGATGTGCTTTAGAGTTAAATATTAAGTTTCAAAGCAATCTTTAATTAAAACGATTAATCCTTTATTATTTCTACCGAAGAAAATTAAATTGCATATTTTGGATTGAAATCCTTGTACTACATATAAATTTAAATTCCTACGGGCATGATTTCTACTGCATATATTATTAAACCCTACGATCATGCTTTCTAGGTGGATTTAGCAATTAGAAAGAAAACAGTAAAGAAATATAATCCCCGCCCCCATAAAAACCCCTTTTTCACTATTTATCAATGTTTATTTACAAGTTACAAATGATAATACTGAATCAAGTAAAACAAATAAATAAATAAACACAAAGATTTTTAAACTAATCCAAACAGCCGCTTCTGACTGTTTTATTCCAAACCCGAAGCGACTCTTCAATATTTTCCTTCGTAACAAAACCTGTTAAATGATGAAACAAACCGACAAACATATATCGACACTCTAGACCTAAAAATAGATCACATTTTAATCTTGCATCACATAGGAAAAATAAATAAATAAATTCAGAAGGACCAAAATTACTCAACAATACACGTAGTAGATTTTTAAAGTATGTCATTACAAGAGTATAACATAGAAGATGTACTAACCGGTTGAAGAAAAAGTCGAAGAGAAGTCTTGAAAGTAGATACTTGTTTTAAATTAATTGCTAAAAGAGAAGTTTTTTTTCTTCTTGGAGGAAAGCACTATTAGAACACAATACTGATATAAAAATCCAATGTTCGAATTGATCAAAAGAAAGAGAAGGATCGTTTTTATAGCTAAAGGGGTAAAGGAAAGGGAAAAAATTCAGCAATCAATTAGAGAAAAATTTCCTTAATTAATTAAAAAAATCAAAAGATTAGAACTAATTAAACTTTTTCCATAAATAAACAATATTCAGACTATCCGAACAATTAAAGGGAGTAAAAAAAATTGATCATGATCCAATAAAAGCAAAGAATCAGTAAGAGTAAGTATTTTCTAAAAATATCAAATTAATACGGCGTAAAACCAAATCAATAATTATTATAGGCAAACCAGTATTAAATCAATTAAGGAAAGAAATAAGCAATCAAATGGGTTTTCCTTAAATATAATCAATAGTATAAAACTAATAATATTTTAACATAAATAAAACATGTAATCAACTGTCATGATTAATTTAGAGGAAAACAAAGGAACTGGACTGTCAGTTTACCATAACTTGGGGATAAGCAACAGTCTAAATACATAGATGGAAAGAAATACAAATCATAAAACCAATGGAAGTTTATAAAAGTCGGATCTTAAGGTTGTTAACATAATTGCTCAAAGATAAGGATATTGAGTCATCATAACGGATATATATTGCATAAATAAGATATTGTAAGAATTCTTTTAATCGTGGTGATCACAATAAT
>JACEIK010000528.1:132474-192110 GCA_018107945.1 Datura stramonium | reverse complement strand
AAGGGAATTAATCAAACAGTGACATACATATATATACACGTATGCAACTATCGAAGAGCATAATAACGAATGATTTTCACCAGAATATTTAGCAAGATTAGTTGTAACACAATCAGGAGTTCATAACATTTAAAGGGGCTTCATGATTAACATGATTCTAGTAACACAAGACAAATTATGAAACAAAGATTAAAAATTATTTACGTTGTTGGGATACGAACAGCTAACAAAACAAGAATTATAGATCAACAGAGAATTAGTAGATGAAGAGAAAAGGCAGATGAAGGTCTAAAATCACACCAAAGACAGATCTAAAAAATGCAACTCGACAAGTCAATTCGAACATATAATTCATCTTAAAAAATGTAAAACTTAAATTCATCTCATGCAAAACAAAATGTATCAAACCTATACTTAGATCTGTAATAATTGTTCAAATGCAAATGAATCCTAATTGACATTCAGGTTTTTTAGAGGGTGAGGGGAAGAAGAAGGTTGGTGGCGCTGGAGGTTTGGTGGTCTCGCGCCGGTGGTCTGTTGGTGGGTTTGGTGGCGCTGTTATTTTAGGGTGGTGCGCCGGCAGAGGGAAGAGAGAGGAAAATAGAGGAGAGGGTGGTGTTGGCTTGTTTTCTGGTTCGCCGGAAAATGGCGTGCGGCGGAAGGAGAAGAAGGGGAGGGAAAGCGGTCTGTTGCGATTTGAGTGGGGTTTTGTGGTGTTTCCGGTTGGCAGTGGCGTCAAGAAGAGGGGGAGATCTGTTCGTGGGTTTTGCGGGGATGAGGGGTTGGTGTGGTGATGGAGTTTCGCCGGTGGCTTTTGGTCGGCAGTGGTGGAAGAAAGTGAGGGTTTTGGCCGGAGATGGAAAATGGAGGGCGGAGAGGATCTGGCGGTTGTGGTTGTTTTCCCTATTCCGGTCGAAAAATGTGAGGTCGGGTGGTGGGTTAGAGATGAGGCTACGTAGGTAGCAGAGAGGAAAATGAGAGTGAGGGCGAAGAGAGGGGTGGGAAACTAATGGTGAGAGGGAGTTCGCCGGCGGCTGTCGGAAGTAATGGTGGACGACGTTTGGAGAGGTTGTTCGTTGTAGTGAAAGAGAGAAATACCGGGGCTGTGAGGGTGTGGCATTCTGCCGCGTGTTGGTGAGATATGAGGGTCATTGGTGAAGGGGCGGCGGAAGTTGTGGTGATTCGGTGGTGAGGGTAGTGGTCGGCTGGTGAGAGAGGGGAGAGGGAGAGGGAAGGTGGGCGGCGGCATGGGAGAGAGAGGGAAATGAAAGATAGGTTAAGGTTTTGGGGGGTAAGTAGTTAAAATATGGAAATAGGTTAGGGTTAATCAGGATCGTTGGATCAAAATGGATGAAGGGATGAGATTAAATGTTAAGTTTGGGTCGGGTTCCGGATTTAAGTGGGTCACCCGAATTAAGACAAATGGGTTAATTAAATTGAAATTGAATTGGGTTAAGATTGTAGCCCAAAATTGACTAAATTGGCTAGAATTAACATAAATTGAATAAAAGTGGCCAGATTTTAAATAAATTGAATGAATTGAATAGCAACTGGCTAGAATTTAAATAAATTGGAGGAAAGTTTTGAATTAGCTGCTATTAAATTAGACACTATACTTGTAATTTAATAAATAGATAACAAATACTTTAAATTATAGAAAAAATCATATAAACATTATTATTAATATAAATAAAACATA
The DNA here is from genome assembly GCA_018107945.1 of Datura stramonium. NCBI lineage: Eukaryota > Viridiplantae > Streptophyta > Magnoliopsida > Solanales > Solanaceae > Datura > Datura stramonium. The sequence continues at coordinate 190,411 of JACEIK010000528.1, read as the reverse complement.
AAATATTATATTTATAAATAATTTTATAACTAGAAAATAAATTAACTTATCAATTACTAAAAATTATATTATTGACATAAATATTTATAAATTTGAGTAATATTATTACGCATAAAAATAAGAAATTTGTAAATTTAGTAAAATTATGTAAATAGTTTATTAGATAAAAATATATATTTCAAAATAAGGACGTATATTAATACGAAATATATTATATACGACATAATTATTTAATATCAAAAATTAAAATTAATATAAATTATATGTACATATATATATATGTAATTTTAAATAATTTCCTAATATATTATGATAATTAATTATTTTATAAATATAAATGCAAGTCGAATATATACGTAAAAATGAATAAAATATATGTATATAAAGCAGCATATAAGGGCGTAGGAGGTCAAATTGGGTGTCAACAGTTGTAATTAGTTGTTATTGTGCCATATATAAATATCAGATATATTGGGAGTAGTTGCTAATAGGGATTACAGTTACATAAATTCTTGTTAGCTGCTAGAAAACATATAAAGATCGTACTGCAGGACCCCTCGCTAAAAGGAGAAGGTTAAATGTGATTCTAAGTTATGAATGTTGACACCCAATTTTGACCTCCATGTGCCTTTATATATTTGCTTATACATATATATATTTATTTATTTATTTTTTACGTAAATTTTCAACTTTGCATTTATATTTATAAAACGAGTAACTATCATAATATTACAGAAACTATTTCAAGTTACATATATATGTTCATATAAATTCGTATCGAATACATATTATGTCTGCTACAATATATTTCGTATTAATATACGCCCTTATTTTGAAAATATATATGTTATAATAAAATTATTTACATAATTTACTAAATTTTACAAATTTATTGCATAATATTACTCAGATTTATAAGTATTGTATTAATAATATAATTTTATAAAACAAAAAAAAACTCAATTCCTACATATTATTAAAACTAAAATAAATAAAAAAATTAATTTAATTATATAATATTTACATAAGTCTACTCAAATTTATGATTTGTTTATATTAATAATAATGTTTATATGATTTTCTATTTAACTATTTTATTATTTATTTATTAAATTATTTACAAAGATAATATATTTATTAATTTGATAGCAGCTAAATTCATTTATTCAATATTTAAAAAATCTAACCACTTCCTATTCAACATATCAATTTTAGCCATTTTTAATCAATTTTGACTATTATTTAAGTCAATTTTAGCCTAAATATATTCCTTACCCACTGCAAAATCCGGTCAACCCATTTCCTATCCTAGCTTGAAACCCATACTAATTAAATCCTAGTTGTTCATCTTCTTTAATCCTACGGCCTAAATTTAACTCTACCTAATTTCCATTAATATTCCTTTACCCCAAAACCCAAAACATTTTCATTTCTCTTCCCTCTCCCCCCCCTCTACCAAGTTGTTGCCGTCCAACTCCCTCTCTACCAAATCAGCCCCTTCTCCCCCTTACCTTCTCTTCTCCGGCGAAACTCCGGCGATATTCCCTCTTTCCTCACGTCTTTCACCTTCTCCGGCGAAACAACACTGCCGGACCACCAGCCCTGCACCTCATCTCTCTCTCTACCTCTTCTCCTCTCCGGCCGAACACACCATCACCGGAAAACCGCCACCTCCCTTCATTTCTCCCTTCACTGCCGTGACCACCACATCACAACCGGCCGCACACCTCTATCTTCTCTCTTCCGCACCACCATCTTCCTTGTCTCCGGCGAAAAACAACTACACCGGTGCACCCTCTTCTCCTCACCTCTTCTCACCGGAAAACTACTAAGCACCCACCGGAAACCCTCACCCGAACAGAATCTCAACCCAACCGTCAAACCACCAACTCTCACGAAACCCCACCATATTACGCCTCAGCCGACGGATCCGAACAGATCTGCGAAGATCTGTCCGTAAAAATTTTATTTTATTTTTTTTTATCTTATTTATTTTAATTTGAAAGTTAAAGATATTAAGTTTTGAATTGTGAAATTATATGTTTTAAATAATATATTAAAATAAATTATATATAAATAATAATATATAATAAATAAATATATATATATATATAATATACAGTTTTTTTCCTTTCTGTTTCATCTATATATAATAATATATATGTATATAAATAATATATATTGTTCTTCCCTTTTGTTCATTTATATTTATATAATAAATATCTATTAATTAATTGATCTATGCCTGGTAAAATCTCGTAATTAGTTAGTAACTTTGTTGTTTGATTACCTTGTCAGATTTTAATTAATAAATGAATATGGTAATTTTTAATTAATTTACATATTAAGAATAATTTTGTATTCTAACAAACTATGACAGGATTGTCATATTTGATTTATTTCTTTACTTGTTTAAAATTGTTGATTCAGATATTATATTTGCAGTAATGTACTATTTGAACCGATATGGCATCTATTTGTTTATTTATTTATTTATTTTATCATTTTATTGTTATTATTATTATTATTACTATTATTTCTTTTATGCATGCATGTATACATTTATTCTTGTAACAGTTGTATAATTCTTGGTAAACTCTTTCCATATGACATGCCTTATTTAAAGAAAGATTTTTTTTTTAAATGGCAAGTTTTAGATCTGTTAAGTATGGTAAATATAGATTTATTGGTAGGTCTTTATTTCTAATTTTCCTCAATTAGGGAAAAATGATTTCCCTAACTTATTCTTGGATTGTTTTCCTCCTTAATTAAACCAGTGTAAAATTTTGATTTGATTTGCCCGTTATTTGATTATTTATTTATGGTAAATATAGCTTCAACTTTTATTAATTAAAGGAAGGTAGTTGATTGATGATTTCTTCTCCTTAATTGATTCAATATTTTGTCTGTTTATGGGAATGCTTTGTCTATTGGTTAAAAGAAAAAAAAGATCCTTTTAATTGATTAGCTGACTGTTTATTTCCTTTAATTCCTCTTTCTCCAACTATTTAAGCAACCCTCCATTTCTTTTAGAGGGCATTCGAGACTGTCTTAGAAGGGAATAATTTATTTTCACAAATATTACTCTGCTCCTTCAAAATCTTAGTTCTTCTACCCCGCCCCAATACGAGCTGCTTTCGGGGATCCACAGGTCCTTGTGATCTTGACGTGTTGGGGCATGGGTCTCAGTAAATGAAAGACCTTTTGAAATTGTTGTTTGCTTTATTCAGTTAGTCTATCTCTTCATAATACACACTCGTATCATGTTATAACGAATCCGAACTCTTTAAATATTTTGTGATACCGAAGTGTGTGCTCGAATCTTTATCATCCAAATATGTATATGTGAGTATCTTGTGAAAAGTCAAATAACTTGTAGCTTATCAAATCCCAAATAGCAATGCTTGTGCATTGCGTATTTGTTGTGTTACTTCTTTTAAAACAGGTTACTCTAACTTGGAGGAAGAACCGCTCGGGTGGGAGAATTTTACATTTTTTAAAATTAATTGTGCATGTATATTGTGTTGTATTAATTCATTATTCTATTTTTATCTTTTCTTTTCTTTATTTTGTAATAACTGTAAAAATGATGATAATAGTGGAAAAGGGCTTATGGGGGTGGGGTTTGTATGTTCTTTATTGCTTTTATTTCTTGATTACTATTTAGGCAATCTTATATAGAAAGCATTGCCTATGAGATTAATACTCACATAAATCATTTATGATAGAAATCATAGGAATTAAAACAAGTTGATTTTAAGTACATCACTAAGACCACAAAGATCATGTCTATAGGACTTATATTTCAACAATAGGATCCTAAATTACGAGGTTTAAAATGGTCATTAATTGATTATTAGGACATTCCGTAATAAGCGTTTTAATCAAAGAAGCATGTGAACTAAATGATGTCTTGCTAAACATGTAGATAGTATTTCATAATAAGGTTAGTCAAAAAATTAAAATTATAGGTTTTGCAATATAAAACTGCTCACTATCAATTAAATATATTGATTAAATATTTCTTTTTCATATCTGGCCGCTAATTTAGCGCAAAAACAGTTCAAGTTCCTTGAAAGGTGTCTACTGTCTGTTTATTTAATGAAGAATCATCCTGAAGTAGTATGAATATGTTATGTGCATTTAAATTTGCGTCATTGCTTAGAAATCATGTTTATATGTTGAGGCGTATTTGAAACCCATATTTGCTATCTGTTTAAATTATTACCTGCTTGTTTGATTGTTGGACGTTAACCACCTTTAATAAGCCTTAAGACTTTAGAACCAAAATCCAAAATAGTTGTCCGCCTCTTGGACGTTAAGTTTGGGACGGGTGAGCAAATGCTAGGTCGTTAGTCTTCTTCATTTAGAATGATTTAGGATTAAGACAATTTAATTAGGTGGATAGACGGGAAATGATAGTCTGTGCTTGCTGAATAATATGAGCAATTTGAATAGTTGCGAAGTATTATTTATGTTGGGGTGATTCCATTAGGATAAAATAGCCCCTTTTAAATGTAGAACTACGTTCGGCCTGATTCCTTTAAGGGATACGTAGGCGCCTCTATGAGGTTCGGCCCCAAAATTAAAATAATTACTTATATTTGGTTGTTATGTTATGTGTATTTAATTATTTGTCTTTAATTTACTTGCTTTGTTTGCTATAACTTTTGTATTTATTGTTAAACAAAAATAAAATAAGGTAAACTATTTTTAGATTTTATTTTGCCTAAATTTCTTTCTTCTCGTTTGTCAATTATTATAATATAAGCTAAAATCAATTTTATTTGTTCCACTTAGATAATTTCCCCACTTTTTAATGAATCCGGCTGGAAACCACATTTGTGGACCTCGAGTGCCTAACACCTTCCTTTGAGGTAATTTAAGCCCTGCCCGACTCACAGTGACCTAGGTAATAAAATAGACCTTTGGCTTAGGCAGTTGCCTTTTATATCCGTTAGTGGCGACTCTTTTTCAACCCTTAATAGGCGTCACATGTTATATCCGCTTTCGCGAGGAAAAATGGGGCGCGACAATGAACGCTATAGAAACTCTCTTAGTTCTCAGTTTATTGTGATGGTAGACTTATATGTTTGTTGTTAGGCCTAGACTTCAGAAGCTCATGCAAGAGTTATTGGCCTGAATCAGTCGGTTAAACAATATGGGCGCAGTTCGAGCGGTCTAACGATCAGTTGGCGCCCGTATTGGCAGGAAGCATCTCTAGAGGTCATTGACATTATCGCACGTTTTAGAACCAGAAATAGAGACAGAATAGGTATATTCTAGAGTTAGCGACACCAGGATTGTCCAGTGTATTAAGTGATCGTCCACCATCCCTTTAGCCTTATTAGCGGTTGTCAGTCTTAGTCGACTTAACGCATTACCACGTAGAATTTAACAGCCAACTTGATCGTCCGGTCGAGAACCGTGGGTACCCAAGAAGGGGGTCCACATCAGTAGTCAGTGACTGGGCCAGCATCCTGGCCGGTTCTTGTAGGTATTCAGGTATCGTTGCAATTGATGTTCGATCCCGAAGAAGGAAAAGATCTTCGGAAAGTGGGTTTTTATGATCAAATAAAAGAATCAGAAAGCTTATTTAAATGTTCCTGCTATTTTATATTTCCTTGAAAAAGGGGCTCAACAAAATCATTGTTGATTGCTTCAATGAAAATAAAGAAGCCCCTAAAATTACCCATACCTAGACTCATGGTGGAGAAGCATTTCATCCAAATTATGCAGTGGAGAGGGCCAGTCTATATAGAATTGCCTATAAGATTGGGAATTACCCAGAACAGTAATATAGATCCGAGTGGATTTAGATAAGGCCTAAGGAGTCAGTAGTACTCTGCTAGTACAGTGTTAACACAAGTTAAGGAGATCAGTAAGCTCGCTATGGAGGACCGAGGGGACCGATCGCGTAGAAGCAATTACGACCAAGCCCAATCAGCTATATAGCCCGTTGTTTTCTTGATTCTAGAGTTAGAGTCAGCTCAGCAGTTCAGGTCCTAATAGGACATCAGGTGCCATTCATGCCTCCAAGAGTGGGGCATGACATCCGTATAATTACTTTATTCAGATACGAGTAATTTTAGAATTTAGTATTACTTATTATTTTTTGTTGCATCATTCTGTTGGGGTTGTTGTTGTTGCAGCCATATATTGGAATTATGAAGCTGTCGGTGCTTATGATGAGTTAGAAATCACTAATCTTATTGTGGGTTGAGGTGGTTGTTGTTGTTGTTGTTGTTGTTGTTGTGTTAATAATCGAACATTTCGGAAAATTGAGTTTAACTCTGTTTCTTCTGAATATAAGAGTGCTTGCTTCGGTGGTGCCTAACCAAACTTTTGCTGCTTTTTGTGGATGTCCTATTTCTGTTGTCCATTTTTCCCGCGGTCTTTATCTTACTCCTCGTATCTCCTCTTCCATTCCCCTGTTTCTTTCGCTGTTACTTCAGTTGCCTGCCCGTGGTGGTTGGTGGTGCTACATGGTTGATGGTGTTGCCATGCTTGTAACTTCTTCTAGGGAAAATAATTATAGATGATATTGCATCAATACGCCGCGCCTTCGCGGCACACACACACGAACGAAGAAAATATAATACAAAAAGTTTTAATAATTAAACTCAAAATTAATTAAATGTTTATTGTAATCCACAATTTACATCTCCTCATAACATGCAATAATATAAATGAACAAAATAAAGAAAATTCAGAAAGAAAATAAGTAAAATCTCACTCTTTGGACCAAGATAAAAAACAACAAATCAAGTGGGAAAGAACATAAATGAGATCAAGAAGTAGAAATAGAAAATAAAACGAAAAATACTATGTTCTGAAATTTGAAAAGCAAAAAAGAAGAGATTTTGAAATGAACTACAAAATAGAAAGCAAAACTTTAAAGTTTTAATTAGTGGAAAGTAGTTAAAAAAAATCGGGTCGAGAGATTATTTTTTATTTTTATTTTCAAAAGTCATAGTTAGTCCCAAATAAGTTGCTTTCAAATAATAATGTTTGATGGAGAAATTCAACGCTGATTTTTTTTTTTAAAATTATTTATTTATTTATTTATTTTATTTGTTGTATGAGCAAAGTGGACCAATAATATTGATCTTTATGTTCACGACAACATTTGTCTAATTAAAACTATTTAAATTTTTAGACTAATGCCAAATGAAATAAATAATATTACTACAAGAAAATAAAAATTATCTAGGGATAATTTTTTTGTTAAATAAAAGAATTCGTTGCTAATTTTATTAAATTAGATTAGTAATGAACAAACAGATTAATTTATAACAAGATAGAATTGTTATAAATTTATGGGTAATGGAGTAAATTGTTCCTAATTTCTTTTTACTCCGACCGTGAAAAATAATGGCACGTCAACATTACTACATTACACTTGTTTACGAGCAAATCGAATCAAAAGTTGGAAAACCTAACTATTTATTATCCCAAAAAAAATAATGCCTACTAATTGAAGCTGACAATTAGGTTTATACTTACATACTAATAAGAGCGAATGAGCCTAGGTGAATAATGATCATAAATGTGCCTTTTTAAGCTATTTCGTGTATTTCTTGTGTTTTTTCTAAAAGTAGAAAAAGAAAACGAAAAGGTTCCCAACAAAGTTTTCTATTTTTTTTCACATAAATTTTAGAGTATTAGTGTAAAAAAATGAAGTCCATCTGAATTTAGTTTTAACTTTTTAAATACTTTCTTCTATTTTTTTTTATATAACTTCGGCGATATCAATATACGTTATGTCTTTTTAGTTTATATTATATACATACAATATGTATTTATAAGTATGATATTTGTAATCTAAGAATATAACTACTAATTTTATTTTGAATTTCAAATATAACAAATAATTTGAGATAACTGTTTTTAGCTTTTTGATCTGTTTTAAAAAATATTTTTTTTTTACCAACTGTTTAATTTCGACTTTTCACACGACAGATGTAAGACCATAAGACTAAAGAGCATTTTGATATATTTCAATATATCTTTAATTTAATATCACAAAATTCAAAAGTTTTTTTTACTTTTAAAAATTTCGTGTCAAGTTAAAATCAAACAAACAAATTGAAATGAATAGAGTACCATTTAATTCTCTCCGCCTTTCATAAAATTTTGTGGCACTTATCTGTACTGAAAACTAAAACTTAAAAGTGAAATAACAAATAAATTTTTCCGCTATATAAAATATATGATAAATAATGTAGTGTTGTTCATATTGAGCACGGGCAATGCCCGAATCATCCTGACTACTATTCATTATATGTGGCTATAAAAAAGTCTATTTTTCTTCTTTCTTTTCTTTTTACATTGCTGTTATAATACTATATTTGCAGTGGACAATGCCACCTTTCCTTTCATCAGCAGATTTAGGATTTAAATTTTGAATTTTTGATGAGTTAATTCAACCTAATATTCTTATTACGTGATTCATTACACTTTTAATATTATGAATTTATTATTATATTTTTTTAAAATTTTAATAATATTTCATTTGTATAATGTATAAAAGAATTGTTGAATTCAATTGAATCCTCGTTAAATCCATAAAGCGCCCGCCTCTGCCACTTTGTTAATTGCACAAAGGAATATAGTACTCCCCCTTTTAATTTGTTTGTTAATTGCACAAAGAGATTATAGTCTCCTTTTAATTTGTTTGGTTAAATCTTTAAGAAGTTAAAAATGTTATTTTTTCTTAAATTCAAAAATAAAATATTGATATAAAATTTTAATAATATTTATTAATATAAATATCTTTATTTAAGTACATATTTAAAAGATTATGTAAAAGTACTATATAAATCTAAATAGTTAACAATTTAAAAAATATTTAAAACCTATAATATAAAAAAAATAAAAAAAATAAAAAAAATAAAATAAATAAACAAATTAAAACGGAGGGAATATCTGAAATGTAGATTAAAGAGAATTTCCACAAACCCGCGCATAACAAGAACTTAGTGCACTGAGCTGCCCCATTTTCTTACTCCCGGGTTGCTCATCTAGTACTCTTTATAGTCCGCATTTTTCTTTTTTTTCCTTACCCAAGATTCAAACTTCAATACAGAGCTTGAATTCGAATCATTTGCGTGAAAATAATCGATAAAATAGTGTTTACTGGCCACTTTAAAAGATAGTCATATCATGAAGTTTTAAATTTTACAGTAAATTTTACTTGAAAAAAAATCTTAATAGTAATAGAAAATATTTCTCTTTTAATAAATTTTACACGATGCAAATTTAAATTAATTCAAATATTATTACGAGTAATGATAACCGGGAGAGACTGGATCAAAGGAAGAAGCTCGTGTGCGATAATAAACACTCTTGTCGGACTGTTAATGTCAGTTAGTATAAATTTTCCTTTTGAGTTAATAATGCTAGAACGCTCTAAGACCTCAAGAAATTGTTAATCTATCCGATAATAGACAAATGCTACACCCTACAAGAAATGCATAATGATGGGACTTCTTTAAAAACAGTAGAACCACCACCTAAAATGCCACCATGAATTAGTTGTTAACTTGGAAGTGTGGTTAGCACGCTATTATGGTTAGCCTAAACTAACTACCATTTAGTCAGACTGTTAAAGTCAGTTAGTATAGGAGTTAGTGAGTCGGTTAACTAGCTATAAATATCCCTCGTGTAATAGTAAGATTAGTAATTGAGTGGATTAACAGAATTGAAGCAATGTAATTCCTCTATGAGTCTATTCTAATAAAAAGATTCTTTCTCTATTTCAAAGCTTCCCTTCTCCACTGCAATGGTGGTTGAGCTCTAAGGAGTATCAATTGATAAAAGTATAATGGTATAAGAGCAGGACCTATCTCATCCGATGTTGGGCCCCTAAAATTAAATTGTCCAAGCATTAGGCGTCTAGCTCGACGTGAGGGGGGTTGAAGAATGAAACTCACATTGATGGTTAATGAGATGGATGGATTCTTTATATGGACTTAGATAATTCTTCCCTCATAAACTAACTTTTGGGGTTTAGTTAGGCCCAAATTTATATTATAGTGGTTAATCATTTGCATGATATTGTTGGTTGTCTACGACAATTTCTTCGATCGGGCATGTGAGTTAAGGAAAGGAATTGTTTGGCAAGTATCTTTGCTAATAAAATTAATTGCTATCACATAAATAAAAAATGAGAGATGCAAGCTGGCTGGCTCACCGCGATCGAATCGAATCTGTGTAATCAAGTTTCATGCTCGAGCTCTAGGAGAATGGTGATCCGTGGAAAAGGAAAAGGCTTGGCTAGAAAATATATTATAAAATTGACATGCACAAATTACCTTTTTCTCTTTTTACTTTTATTTTCAAAATGGACAAACAACATTTCCAGCTTAAAATTGACTTAATCGCCAAAATTTGATAGAAATGTGATATTATTCCATGGAGCGGCCGCCAATATCTTTAAAGATACTATTTGTAACACCCCAAAAGTTTCTAACCTCAGACCCCAGTTAGATGGGTTCAACGAAACCAACAAAGGAGTATCTCCGACGACTCGTCCAACGAGTTGTGGGGGGCTCTAACAGTCCATTAGGTGAGTCGTTGGAAGAGTTTCAAGAAAAATGCTAAGTATGTTTGACAGCACGGGAGGATGGAACGAGTCATTGTGGGAAACAACGACCCGTTGTATGGAGCCGTGGTGGGTAGCAGACAGTTTCCAGGAGGCGGCGAGCCAAGTGACAACCGTTGGTTGCTGTGACGGGTCATCCTGAAGATTCATTAGTTGGAGTTCATGGTTTCTGGTTCAGTGACGATGGACGGACACCACGAGCCGTTAGGTGGAGTAACGACTCGTCGTGTCGGTCGTTGGAAGGAAATCGAGGGTTGGACCAGTGGTGACGACGGAAGGTAACGACTCGTCCTGTTGGTCATTGGTTGAGGAAGTAGAAGATAAGAAATTTTTCTCCAGTGGCAATGGATGGTCACCACGAGCCGTGGTAAGGACCAACGACTCATGGTGGTCGTGGTCAGCGATGCGAAGATTTTTAGCTTAATCCCAGGAGTATTTTGGTAAAGTCCTGCTCCCAGTTCCTAAATGACATCGTTTAGGAATTTCATGGAGGTTGAGTTAAAGGGGTTTCACTAGGCTAAGCCCCATTTTTCAAAAAACCATTAATGAGTTTTCTTCCGCTTCATCTCATAGCTCAAGGGTCATCTAGGGTTCCTTTCAAGAGATGCAATCATTCAAGATTTTGGGAGTCTTTTTCAATCGGGAATGTGGGTTTTCAACAAGGATTCCTTCCATCCTTGTGCCCGAAATTACCACACACACTAAAAATCAAATCCTTTGATTCTAGAAAAGCATGTTCAGGGTTTAATTTTTACATGAATTCTCCTATGTTTTCCTAAATTCTAAGAACCATCATGATTAATAGTAGTGTATGCTTATGAAATTACTTGCACCTTCTTGAAGAAATATGTGTGTAATGTGTGAATAACATGAATGTGGGATTTTCACCTTGAGATTTAGTCTAAATTTCAAATGGGATTTCATCAATTGTTCACATGCTATTATGTGGACTTGTATCAATGTTTAAAGTATATGTAGATCATATGGGTCCCGACAACTCTGAAAATATGTTGTATTATATGTGTTGGAACACGATTAGGAACATGGACTTTGGCCAGATGTGAAGTATGTACATGTTTTCACTATGATTTCGATGTAAATGTTTGGGTATGAGTTGAACCTATGGAGTTTTCAGGAATCTAGAATATATGCTATATAATGTGAATTCGAGATTTAAATGTTGTGGACATGTTTAAAGTATGATTTGATCCTATCAATGCTTAATGAAAGTAGAATGTATGATTTAAACGATGATTCGGTACTATGATGATAAAGCATGAGAATGATCCTTTTGACTTTTTGGGCTTGTTGTTAGTGGAAAGCAGCCTTAATAAACTCTAAATGAATTTAGTATGATGTAAGCAGTTGAATACTCATGTCTCCGATTAACTGAAGTGACTTAGACCTAAACAAATGACGTCAAACCGAGTGACCTCCACGTTCCTAGTTTATCTAGACTCTCCATAGCCGAGAATGCCTCCCTTAGTCAGTCAGAAATGTGCTCCCTTAGCTCAGTCAGGGATTCTCATTAGCAGAGAATGTCTACCTTAAACGTCAGGGATTCTCATTAGCAGAAAATGTCTCCTTAGTTCATTTAGGGATTTTCATTAGTAGAAAATATCTCCCTTAGCTCAGTCATAAATTCTCATTAGCAGAGAATGTCTCCCTTAGTTCAGTCAGGAATTCTCATTAGCAAAGAAAGTCTCCCTTAGTCATAGGGACACTCCATAGCAGAGAACGTCTCCCTTAGCTTAGTCCATGATATCGGAAGTTCAATTCACCTCTATATAGACTACGATTCCGGTTTAAATCAGATTTAGAAAAATTCAGTCTCAATTATCAGCCGGATAGTCCAGTACAGGTCATCAGATGTAGGATTCTGATTTCTGTTCTCAGTATATGTACAGTACATAACCCTTATGCATCGGTTTGATTATACTTCAGTAATGTTTTCAAATAAAAGCTTATTGTCAATATATATATATATATGTGTGTGTGTGTGTGTGTGTGTGTGCGCATGCGGATAGGGTTGTTGTATTCCAGTTCAGTTATATGTCGATGTATCTAGTTTACTTCCTTCCTTGTATACTTGTATGTTTTAGTTTACCTACGCTTCCGCATACTCAGTACATTCCAAGTATTGATCATACTTTATGTGCTATATCATTTCATGATATAGATTCGGAGTTTCGAGACTCAGCTATATGGTTAGATATGCTCCATTCCCACTTCAGTTGCTTGTGGTGAGTCCTCATCTCCCGAGGACGCGATTGCTTTCTATTTCATTTAGTTCAGCTTTCAGACTTTAGGAGTTAGCTGAGGGCTTGTCTAGCAATAATAGTTTCGTAGAGGCTTTCAGACTTGTATAGACAAATTCAGCTTTGTATCGGAGTTTTATGAGATTTGTTATTTTGGATTTTAAATTAGACTCTTTTAGTTAGCTTCCGCTTAGTTATAATTTCTATTTAGTTGTTATTCTAATAATGTTATTCTATGATAATGCCATGGGTCGACTTGGGGCTCTCAAGGTTCCTTGTCTCGTGTGCTTGATCCGGACCGATGTTCGGATTGTAACACTATTGCATAACAGAAATTTGAGTGTAGTGTAGCTTAAGGCACGAAAAATCTCATAACAAATATACTCAAATGAAAGAGATTACATTTGCTCGGGATGGAGCTAGACATCATAATAGGGTTTATTCAAATTTCATTTATCGAAAAATTATATTATATATATGCTTAAAATTATTTAGTATGTATATATAGTAGATATTGAATTTTCTTAAATTTTTCATACATTTATTTCTTTATATTTTGAATATCCTTAATGAAAATTTTGATTCCAACCGCTCAGAATTATGAGGTCCAGCTCATCAGCAACAAAATGAAATGCACACACCTTTAATGATTTAATAAGCAGACATCCCCCTCTCTTTATCAGAGATCGAATTTAAATAATATACTCATAATATAAATTTTTATCATGGCAAATTAATAACTTAACCAGTACAACATTAACTCTTTTTACTAGATTATTGTCAGAGATCATGTTTGCAATAAATACTTAGTAGTGATGGTATTGTGCAGTGGTGCTACAATCTTCAAGGATACCCAAAATTATTATATTGCGTACATAGATCAAATATTAATATTTTTGATGAGTATATATTAACTCTTAAACATCTTTGTTATAATAGAGTATAGTAATTTATCCAGCAGCAAATTAAGGATATTTAAATTTGATTGAAAGTCTAAAAACTTCAAGAGGGGGCTAGATTAGTGATGAAGTCAGCATTTTGACTAAAAGTGTTCAAGATTTAATATATTATATGAAAAGTAAGTTTTGATCTATATATTTCGTATAAATTTTCTAGATATAATGTAATTTTCAATGAAGGGTATTGGACTGACCACCTTTTAGTACATGTGGCTACTCCTTTCTCCAAGATGCCAACTGGTCAGTATTTTTTTTTTCCTTTCATCAAAAGTTATTTCTTGAGCCAACTTACAGAGTTACATTTTCTATGATATCCCGTTGATTGATCTTTCCAACAGGAATATAAGATATATTAATTTGAATTTGAGATTGATTAAGGATTTAAATATTGATGTTGAATTACATTATTCTCTTACGAATAATTAGATGGTTGCCACGAATAATATTTAGATATTAATAATTTTAACTCAAACACACTGTCAATCTCTATTTATTTTGTTATTATTGGTTTAATGTTGGATATATGAATGCTTGTCAAGAAATTTAGTGTCATTAATTTGAGCTCTCTCTTACTTGTAGATATGATTCGGCTTTCCTTTTAATATCGTGGAGACCCCTATTTATGTTGAAGGGACTGAAGTAATTGTGTGGAGATGGACTCTTTCCATTGATTCGATTATTGATCCACTTGAATTATTGATCAATCACGCTGATCTGGTGATAAACCTAATTTGGTGGCTAAACTGTCATTAATAACACACTTTGCATGTTCGTATTGGTTGTTTGATTTCACTTTTCATGCCACATATTTTGGTATGTGACACTTCATATTTTAGGCTTTATGAAATGGATTCATAGTTTTTTGGAGACCAATTAAACAAATAACACAAAATAAAATTGAATGTTATTGTAAATTCATGGTAGTCGGTCCCGAACATTCTTTGTCGAAAAATTATATTATATACATAAAAATATTTTTATATGTATATATTAAATTTTGAATATCATAATAACATTTTTATTTCTCCACTGACTATTAGATGTGATTAGCAGATCACTGAGTATAAAAATATATCACTTCCATCTCATAATTGGACTTTCTCCTTCCTTGAGTTGAAAAAGAGTTGCATTATGATAATAGTTGAAGAACTCAGTTTCCACGTAAAGACCAAAACATATGACTACTTCTTTAGTTGTTTCTTCATGCTGTAATTGAAATTACTATCCCAACTTCCTTATTGTATCACAATATTCCCTTGTCTTTCCCCTCTATGTTAAGGTGGAGTAATTTTTTGTTCGTGGGTTTTGAATCATAAGTTTTTCTCAATAAGTTTGAAATAGATTATATATATTAATGAATGTATATGTATGATCAAAACAATAAAGAAAATTCATATGCAACAAAAGTAAGTGTATTTCTTTCAAAAATAGTGCTCTTAGGTCATTCGCTCACTCCAAAATAAGTAGATTGCTTTTATTATGGTGCCTTTGAAAGACAATACCTCATCAAGATATGGTCTAACACATTAAGCAGAGTGATGCAACAACAAATAAGCAAATAAAATTATATAATATCTACCAGTTAGGTCCTAACCTAGATTACACAAGGATAAGTCGCTCTTCCCTATTTATCGAATCCATAATACACTCAATCTATAACACATATTATACAATAAATCATAGCTCAACCAAGAGACCTAAGAGAGTACGCCATAACCTACCTCGAGAAGCCAAGAAAGCGTGCACTAACCTTCACACAATCACTTTGCCCTTCTGAATCACCTTGTAAAACTCCCAATCTATCAAAATCATACTCTACATAAGCATACGAGTCTATCAATACCCATATTTCTATATAAAAGTTTGGTTCAAAATCGAGCCCCCAAGGTAAAAACTGAAAATTGACTTCAAAATTGATTTATCCATGATGTAAATAGCTTACATGTTAAAAATCAATCAAAATCAAACACAAATCGAACCTTAAATCGAGAAAATACTATTTTAAAAATTTAGGACAAAAAACCCCAGTTTCTCATATCAAAACCGAATTAAAGCTCAAAATAAATGGTAGACTAGTGGAAAAAATACCAAATTAGTGATTATAATTTTATCCCTTTTTGGAATCGAAGAAATCACACCAAAAATCCTCTAATCAGGATCTAAAACTCCAAAAATGATAAAATGAAATAAAATCCTCAAATACACTATTTAAAGATTCGGGAATCCTCTTAGTGCGATCGAGGTATAACAACGCATTATTCTCAACATGCGACTCACAACTCAGCGCGATTACGCCCAGCCTACGTGAAGGTGTTCCATGCCTACTTGCCCTGCGCGCGATAACATGCCCCATCTGAGCAATAACACTGTCCTGTGTTGCCTTCCTCTTTTGCAATTGTGCGCTAATACCCGCTGGACAACCTCGTCCTTTCATTGTGATAGCGCTCACACTAGACATAAAAATCCCCTCAAACTTGGTAATTTCAACATCCAAAACACATCACGAGATCTTCCGAACACAAATCAATAGTGAAAATCGATCATAAAGAACGTTTCGGACCTGTTGGAATCATCAAATCATTGATCTGAGGTCGTCTTGATCAAATATTGACCGTGGTCAACTTTAAACTTTAAGAAAATTAAAAATAACTCAATATTTCAAATCGATCCCGAGTGTCGGGACCTGTACAAACCATCTAACGAAGTCATAAATTGTCCTCCGAATCTAATGGAGCTATCAAAACTCAAATCTAACCTCGCTAATTCAAAATGCTAATTTTGGTCAAAACTTTTCAAGAATTAAACTCCCAAATTGAAAATCTTCTCTGAAACACATCTGATCACCTTAAGAATCACATTGTCCTCATCCCTGCAAAGTCATAATAGTTAAAGAAAGTTGTGGAAAGGGTCAAATAAGAGAAAAGAGGCAGAAATCATAAAACAACCATTAGATCGTTACATCTTTTTCCTTTACTATTTTATGAATTCATTCCTCTATTTGCTAAGGTTATTGTTATTGTTATTATGTTTAGTTTTCATAATTGTTTCAAGTTTTTTTAATGTTGTTGATGAATATTGAGGTTTTAATTGAATCTACCACAAGTTGAAATATGAATTCAACTATATGCGGATCATATACTCTTTAATTGTTTACAAATGCTAGTCCCCGATTTCAATTTTCTAGGGCTTATTGCTTGTTTCTTACTGATTACGAAGGGTGTTTTAGTGGCTTAAAGGCTCAAATATTATTACAACTATAAGAGATTCTATCGAGTACTGGTTGCGAGATCATTCGGGTTTATTAATAGTCGGTGATTATAATGAAAATATTAATGAATGTTGTAGGTTGTGTGTATAATAACAATTTTTCTAATGGGGTTTTACTTTAGATGTGTAATGAGTGTTTCTTAATTTCTGAATAAGTTATTTTGGAATTTTATCTCAACCAAACGTGAGATAAATTCATTCTAAAGTTAATTCGGGTAGTTATCCCTTATTCCAAATGCATCCTTCCTGTCAAAAAGAACCATTATTATTTTTTTTTTCTAGTTGAATGCATCTCGTTAAATGGTCAATCTAATGAGTTGACTTACTTTACTTTCACTCAATAGCCTGACTCTAACAAAACAACTCCATTATTAGTTTTGCTATTCTGCCGATGATATTGAGGTTCAACATAATGCTGAATCGGGTAATACTTTTCCTCTGGTTAATAAATCTGTCACTTACTAGAGCTTTAGATTATCAGAAAATGTTGTCTTTGTTAGATAAAATTAGAATTGTATGTTTGTCTTCTTAGTTTCTTTCTTTCTTTTTCTTATAGACAGTTACTTAGTCTAATTAACTTAAGACTTTACTTCTTTTATGGACGTTATACCCCTACGGGTTCAAGTTAATACTTAATTTAGTGGTCAAATAATGATTTCATATTTGTTTAGTTCAAGTATATATATTCTGTTAGGTTGTCTTTAATGATATTTTGAAAAGTTTTTTGTTTTAAATTGTGAATATATGTCTATAAAATACATGTTAGAGGGTACATATATAGAGAATAGAATTAATTGTCAGTATGATATAGAATTTTTCTGAATAGCTTTTCAACCTGACTTTGTGAACTATCTTGATTAATCGGCAAGCTCGGAGATATCTATCTCAGTGTTGGTATAATTGACTAATCCATTTTTTCTACTTGTCTCACATGAGTACGTTGGAGCAAATTGATGTCATTAAGCTCCGGCAAGCCGTGGAAATCACCACATCTCTCTATATTTTCTTCACTGTTCTTATTCTTTTTTTTATAGCAAAATCAGCTAGGTCCCATTGGACCCGCTCAGAAATAAAATAAAGGTCATACCGCAGCCCACAAGACAGACCCGGTCAATAAGGAAACCAAAAAAAAACAAGTCTACACTAATCTAGACTATTGCTAAGGAATGAAAGGAAAGAAAAAAGAAACCTTGCTCTGTCTTCTCAGGACCATCAATGGCGGCGATAAGCTCCGGCGGTCCCCAAGGCCATCTACGGCGCGCAAGACTCCATTAAGCACAGGTCAAAACCCCTCTCACTGTAAGACTTAAGTTAACCCATAGTTACACTCTTTGCTAATCTTACTGCCTTTGGTGTGATTTCACTTGGGACATCCAAATCTCTCACCAGATGCCGTGATAATCCTATCCAACGAAGACTTCTTTGAAGCAGTTTGTTTGCAGAAGAGATATAATCTATAGGTTAGATCTCACCCTCACAGTTTGAGTTTTCTTTCTGACATCGATTCATCTGATCGATTCTCTTTGACAGACTAGTATGCAACTACCTGCTCAAATAAAGATATGTCATCAGTAACACCTGTATTCATAGATCTATTATCTTTTGTGGGTTTGGAGAGTATTGTCTGACTCTAACTGCATGTACCATTATCTTCTTGTATTCTTACAGAGTAGTATTGATATGTGATATTTCTATTTGGATTATGTTGATTTCTTATTCTCAGACTAGGAATCTGTTGCTTTTCCATGTACAATATCTATTTGCATGGTAGTGGAAGATCTTTGTACTGTTGTAGACTCTACTTTCCGCATCTTTAATAACTGTGTTAGCTAAACAATCCAGCCAGGTTGTTCCTTCCCTGTATACATGTTCAAATGTTATCTCCCTACCACTCTATATCCGATGAATGCTTTTTATCTCCATTGCATCATCCATAGATTTTCCTATTCCGTAATTACATTTTAGAAATAGAGAATCTGTTCCATTATAACAGGCATCAAATTGTGTTCTGTGCAATACTGTACTCCTGCCTGCATTGCTTTAACTGCTACTATACTTGATGTGTTGCTTATGACTTTGGCTGCTGCATATATTAGATCTCCATTGTTGTTTCTAACACAATAGGCTATTGAACTTATTCCTGAGTTACCCAGAGGTTCCATCTATGTTGCATTTAAATCTATCTCTATTAGGCATCTTCCATAGAACTATCTCATATTCTCTTCTTGAGATGTATCCCTCTAGATAGTGTACTATCTCTGGCCACTATTTAGGAATATTCAGTAGCCATGGGTATAGAACTTTTCTGAGTAGACTAATATTTGTGTTTATTTCCTGAATGGCATACTCTATAGTCATTTTTCCTCCATGTGTTATACAGTTCCTTCTCCTCCAAGTTTTCCATGTTATAAAAGCTGGAATTTCTTTATAAATAGGTTGTAATCTAGTAGAGCATTTAGCCAACCACCATTTAGTACATGTTGCCTTCAGTTGAACGAAAGGTCCTGAGATACCTGCAGTCCTAGCAAAGTAGTTCGAAATTCTATTTGCAGTTTGACAGTTTATAAATAAATGTTCAATTGTTTCCTGATTAGGTTGTGTACAACACCTACACTTAGATACCATTGCTATACCCATTCTTGCTATTATTTCATCCACTGGCAGTCTCTGTTTCCATATTCTCCATATCAGGAATGACATTTTAAATGAGATTCCTTTACTCCATATATATTGATAACAATCCTGCTTCACTTTTGTTTGTCTCATTATTTCCCATGCACTTGCTACGAAGTAAGTTACCTGTAGCATTGAGCATCCACCGCAGCTTATCCATTTCTCACTTTCCTCTATAAGTGAAATATTTTTCTGTATGTGCGCTCCAATTTCTTCTGTCAGTAGCTCCTTTACATTTTATCCATATCCCATCTCCTGTCATGTATCAACTCCTTAACATCTTCTGCTTGGTTCTTGTTACTATAATTTGGTGGTAAAACATAATTAAGTGCTCCATCTTGAGTCAGTTGTCATGCCATATGTTAGAATATCTGCACTTGTTTCCACTATATTTCTTGGTCCACATAATCCCTAGCTTCTAGCATTTTTCTTCCAGATTTGTGATTCACCTTTCCATTCTACGGTTGTGGATTACATTTTCGTAAAATACCTTTTCCACATGTAATTGGTCCAAAGGGATTTCTTGGTCCTGAAAATCCACCATAATTTAGCATATAACGCCTTAGATACATCAATTAAGGATCTGAATCCCAGTCCACCTTCCAGTTTTGGGAGACATATCTTCCTCCATGAAACCCAGTGTTTACTTCTGAGTTCTTCATTGTTGTTTCAAAAGAATTTTGCAAATATCTTGTGTAATCATTAATCACACAATTAGGTGGGCTTACTGAAGATAGCATATGTATTGGCATACTTTGCAGGACATTAGCTATCAAAACTGATTTTCCTCCTACAGATAAAAGTTTACCTTTCCATGCTTGCAGTTTATTTCATACTCTCTTTATCATTTCAGCATAGTGATTCTTTCTTTTTTTCTAGAGTGGGTTATTGGGCAGCCTAAATAAGTTATGGCTTGCCCTTCTGGAAACAGTAATATGCTCCACTTCTTGTTGTATTGAAGCAGTTACATTACTATGTAGATAGTAGGAGCTTTTTCCAGCATTAATCATCTGTCCAGATTGTTCCTCATACACCTTTAGCGTCTTCATGACCATTTTCAGTGATTCTTTATGTGCGGACACAAATATGATTGTGTCATCCACATATGATAGATGGTTCAGATTAGTATTCCACTTTGGCATTCCAAAACCTCTGAGTATACTATTTTCAAAAGTTTGGCTAAGGCCCTAAAGTAAGCACTTCTGCTGTTATCACAAATAGGGCATTGATAATCAAGGTCTCCTTGTTTTAAACCTCTTGTAGAATGAAAATATCCATGAAGTTGACCATTTTATCAAGATAATACCAGTTATTAGCAATGATCCTCCATATCATGTCTCTGGATATTTGCATTAAACCCATTTTCTGTAACACATGATTTAGGAACTTCCAAGAAACCCTATCATATGCCTTGGACACATCAAGTTTAATTGCAACATTTACAGGCTTTCCCTTTTCTAATATCTGTAATGATTTTTGGGCTAGGAGCACATTCTCAATAATGTTTTCCCTTGACAAAACCATATTGATTATGAATCGGTCTTGGGAAGACTTCTTCTAGTCTATCATATACTATTCTGGATATTACTTTGTTAAGGAAATTACTTAGGCTTATTGGCCTAGATCTAAAAAAGTTTGTACCAACTCTTTTTAGAAATCAACACCAAGTGTGTGTGAGTAATAGATTTAGGAATAGTTCTACCTTCAAAGAAAGAAAGGACCACCTTGTAGACATCCTCATCTACTATGCTCATGCAGACTGAAAGAAGTATTCAGATAGACCATCCAGGACCACTAGTGCTATCTCCATTAGAGCAAAGACACACCTTCTTGACCTCTCCTCAGTTGGTAAAATCAGTAAACGTTCATTGTCCTGTTCAGTGATGACTGCTAGATGTGTTGTAATAGAGGAAAAGTCTTCCTCCAAAACTGCTTCTGCAAACTGATTCTTATAATTGCTTTACTTGGCGTAGTGCTATGTTTGTGTCCCCATCTATTAGCGCTCCAGCGTCATTATAAATCTTGCTAATGTTCATTCTTTTCCTCCTCCTTTGACCAAACGTGAATCTGGTGTTTCTATCACCTTCACTGAACCAGGTTATCCATGCCTTTTGCCTCGAGAAATCTTCTTCATAGTGTGGATATTGTTTTAATTCTGCCTGGGCTTTCTGTAGCACTGATCAATTAGAGGCTGTTGGAGTTTCTTCACATAAAGCCTCTTTGATCTTCTAATTCCTCTCTTATTATAGTTGTTTGAAGATGTCTGACATTTTTGATTTTCTATTTCAGACTAATGAAGATATCTATATTATCCTCTAAAATCCAGTGTTTCCTTGTTATATCTACAAAATTGACATGTTCTGTCCAAAATTTAAGAAATCTGAAAGGTCTGCAATAGTTGGGAACCTGTCCTCCATAGGTCATTAATAAAGGTGCATGATTTGAGCCTGTTCTTGATAGATGTTCCACTCTAGGTAACCAAACTTGTCCACTACTTGTATTTGATTTACTAACATTCTATCTAATCTTTCAAAAATACATTCTTCATTACTCCTGCCATTCCACCAAGTGAAGGGCTGCCATTAAAATTAACTTCAAGTAACTCACAAGAGTTTATGCAAAAGCAAATCTTCTATCTCGGGTTGTAGCACTGTTAACCCCCTATCTTTTTCTCTTCATTAAGAATGACATAAAAGTCCCCTCTTATAAATAGGGAGATTCTAGTTACTAGCTAGAAGATATATATATCTTTTCATAGTTCTAATCTTTGTCTAGCCTCACAACTAGCATATATCATTGTACACATGTAGGATGAATCTCCTTCTGTATATTTGAGATTGATGGTAATTTGTTAGATGGTGTCATTCATCACCTCCACACTGATATCCTCCTTAACAAAGAACTAAATTTTCCATTCACATTATGGGTTTGCATACTTCATTCTAGTTTTCTTGTACTTCTGAATATGTCTTGATTTTTGGAATGGTTCTATTAATGCAATCCAAGTCAAATTTATGGTGTTTGGTTAGCACATATGTACCTGTCAAGAGCTTGTTCTGTGTTAACTGATCTTACGTTTTCAGAAGAGATCATCATTATCATTTAAAAGTTGGATTTGTGCCTCTCTTTGGCATTACTCTGGCTAGGCTCAGGGTTGTGCTGTGATTTATTCTCTGTTTCCCCCTTTTGATTTTGGTGACAGTCCTGCTTCTCTCATATTACCAGGATTATCCTCCTGACTATCTTCTTCCTTTTCTTTCTTTATCACTTGAAGCTGTAGTAGCCCTCCTTCTCTGCCTTCTATATGTTCACAATTGTGTGAAACTATATCATTTAGAGTTCTGTTAGGAGAGTTACTTTGGTGAGCTGTTATGGGTTGTATGTCCAGGGTGTTTGCTATGGCAAGTTCTGTACCAGTCACTTCTTTTTCTAGATCTGGCTGTATCTGAAGTTCACCCTTTTTTCCCAACACATTGTCTCCTATAATTGCTAAGTTGTACGACTTTCCAGTCCCTTGATAATTTGCCTGTGGGTGTTCTACCTGTTGCTGTATGTCTGAAGCTGGCAGTTACTTACCTCAGAAATTTCTTCACATCCCAGTCCTTTTTACTATCTAGTTTGGTACTTTGTTTTTGTCTATTACTTTTTCTGTGTCTAGAACTTTCTTTACTGATGTGTTTGATATATTTGTTTCCACGCATTCCTTCTTGTTATTCTGTCCTCCTTTTTCTTGTATTTGGTGTTATTGTTCCTCCAATGTGGAGGCAGCAAGAGCAACAAATTTATTCTGTGTCTGTATGTGCCCTTTCCCATCAGCTTTCTTCCCTGTATCCTCTCTTTGCTTTACTGATCCTGAATTCTCTTTGTATTACCTTTATGTTTTTATTACTGCATTCCCTGTCTTCTGGATTTGCAATTACTTTGCAACTTGTAAGTTTTTTTTGGAAAGGATCCTGTTAACAACCTTTCCTTTTTGCACACCTTGTTTCTCCCACCAGTTACTTTCTTTCCTTATAGAGTGAATTGCTCTACTGTTTTCCTTTTCTTCAGTGTTATTCATCATTTCGGAGCCAATTCTGGGTGTACAATTCTATATTCTGATACATGATGACCCTGTAATTTACATTCCGCTGCAATATTTTGGTAAATAGTCATATTGTATCTGTATCTTGATAGTTCTTATAGTTCCTGTTGTCTCATCTTCAATATCCATTCTTACATGCTCTGGTAGCACCATTAGACCCACCACTACTTTTACTTTTCGTACAACTAGGTCTTATTTTATTTATTGTATATCTAGATGTAGGTGTACCCACCGCCGATGCTAAAGAGAACAAGGTTCCTTCACATATGCGTTGGTAACAATTTAGGAGAAGATATCCAAGCCATTGCTTTTGTTGTTTCTTCTCCAATTTTGAAATTAGAATCATATATTAACAGTCTCATCTGGTACGAGCATCTGTCCTTAGATTTTAGATAATAAGCAGCCTTTGAAGTAATGTTGATAAAATCTTCCTTCAAGGACAATTTGATTAAAATATGTCGATTTCTGAATAACCCAATGCGGTAATCCCCTTTAATTCTGCACCGAGTAGGGATAGGGATTATTCTTCTCAGTTCGCCCATGTCTGGCCAACCATGAAAATTTTACTACTAGTGTATTGTAAGTTTTCAATTATGTTCATCAATGCAACTTCTGCCTAAGGCCACTGTATGGCTCTCCATGTAATAAAGTGTTCTATTTGAACGGGATCTTAGGTAAACTGGGAACACGATGCTTATTGGTTAGAGTTTTCAGGTTGAATAGATTTTTGTAGTTTAGGGCTACTGAACTTTGATAGTAGCAATATCAGGAATTGTATGTTGCGCGGGGTTGTCCGATGACTGCCTTTTGGCCAGAGCCACTATATTTGACATCGTTGTTGTCAAACCTAGTTCTGAAAGAAATTTTTGAGAGTTCTTAGCCAGTTCTAAAAAATCTTATAACAGAGATAATGAAAAATTAAATGTTACTTTTTGTGTTATTTGGATGGGATGGTAAGCCGCATTTTAAAGGTTCGGGCATGAGGCCAGACATTTTACTTGATACGGATGAAGCATAACCTCAAGGCGCTTTAGCCGTAAGCCCGTGAATCTTTAACCTTTAACATTTTATACGTTTAATATAGTAAAAAGATAAAAATACATAGAAGTTATAGAGAATTCAAAAATATATCATAAGTGAATGTAAATAAAACTGCTTCATTTTAGATATTAGTAAATCAATGACTCAACTTAAATTTTTATCTAAGAGTGTGAATTGCACTCTGATTGTGGGTTTCATTCGCTCTTCTGCAGCAGTTACATGAACATTTTTGTATGTTTACTTATCTGTGATCTTAGTATACGTACCTAAACATTATTCTTTGATATTATAATAATGTTTAAAAAAGAGCATAAATAATATTAAAAAAATGCATAAATAGTATGACAAATTATTATCATATTACAAATGTATTCATTTATTTGTAATTGATCATTCATTGAGAAAGACTCATCAAAATTAGTGGAAACAGCCAAGAATGTTTGTATTAGGGTAGACCGTTTATATTATACTTCATATGGTGTGATCCTTCTCTAAGGCAGCGCCAGATGCTTTATGTATCGAGCTGTTCTTTTTTTAAATTATATTTTTGAAGTCTTAAATATAAGGTCGGTTGCATTATAAGACAATTTTATTCAAACGTATAATTATTCATTAAAAGCAAAATATTAATTGCTTTTAAATTTTAAAAAAACAAAAAAAACATGTAATTTAATTAAAATACAAAAATAAACACATAATTAAAAATTAATTAATTTTAAAATTTTAATTTAATTCTAAAGTTTTTTTTATTATATATAAAAAATGTAAATATATAATTACTAATTTAAAAAGTAAATG
Source organism: Datura stramonium (assembly GCA_018107945.1). Lineage (NCBI taxonomy): Eukaryota > Viridiplantae > Streptophyta > Magnoliopsida > Solanales > Solanaceae > Datura > Datura stramonium. The sequence continues at coordinate 164,725 of JACEIK010000528.1, read as the reverse complement.
ATATTTTACGAGGGATATCGATTATAAATATTTAGTAATAACCCCAATTTTAAATGTTTTATTTTAGCTCATTATTCTCTCTCTCTCTCTCAATCTATGTGTCTAGTCAAACACCTTTATTTAAATTAAAATATAAGAAATAATGTAGATTTAACTAAAGAAAGTGGAATAACAAGAGCACTCGATTAATTGGAATAATAACTTAAAGTATGTTGTGTGTGTGTGTGTGTGTATATATATATATATATATAATTTAATTTTAATTAAAATAAATATTCTATTTGTTTAAAAATAAAAAAATTCAACGTATTAATGCATGATAAAAAATATAATAGAATTAAAATCATAATATATTAAATAAAAAAACTAAAAAAAATAAAAAAAATAAAAAAAATAAAAAAAATAAAAAAAATAAAAAAAATAATATAATTTAAATAAGAAAAAATTTAAGAAACAAAATTTTAGACAATTTTAAAGTACTAAATATCAGGATTTCGACCTTTTATAAATAAGTAAAGATTTAATAGCGTAATTTAATTAATTTCAAAGTCCTAAATATTAAAATAATAATTAAATGATAATTATTTGAGAAAACTAATAAATAATAATTTTGCCTATTGTGAAATCTTTTAGTGAAGGACAAGTTCCAGTCAACATCTGAGAGAGTTTCACACTTTTAATATAGTACGAATCTTAGAATATATCATTTTACTTACGTGCCCTTCATATTAATAAAAAATATATTTAAAAATAGTATAAATAATATTTAAAAAGATGTGTTTGTGTAATGATATGAAATTTAGAAAGAAAATTATAAGTTTCAAATTGACAAATGATTATGTTTTAAAGAGTTTGATCCATTTAGTAGTACTTTCTTCGATTTGGTTTAATACTTATTTCAATGAACAAAAACGTCCTTAGAAATAGCATTTGATTGAATGGTAAAAAATAATCGCTTTTACATGAGCACTTAAATACATGCATTATACGTATATTTCATGTCAATTATTACAAAAATCTGTATTACTGCACTTTTAACATATTAACATTTAATATAAATATTAGCATTATAAATTACAGTACAAAGCTGTATAATAGAATATATATTGTAAGTTATTAGTTTAAACAATTAGTACCCTACGAAATTAGATTGTGAGTTATTACAGAATAAAAATGGTAAGCGTAATTAGTGTCCAATTCAATTACAATTTTTTCATACTAAATCTAACCAAAATAAAGATTCACTAATATAAATTCTAGAGATTTCCTATATAATTTAATTAAGAAAGTTTTAAAAAATAATAATATAATTAATTTTAACAAATAAAAAATTAAAAAAACTTAAAAATATTTTTAATTTATTTCAATCATAATTTAATTTCCAATTTCATATAACTGACTATCTCAAATGTTTTTTTTGTTTTTTTAAATTTAATTAATTTTAAAGTTTCAAAATATTAGAATTTTCTACATAAATATTAAATACTTAAATATTTGATTCTTTTCATAAATGATATAAGAGAAGGAAATCATGCATATAAACGTAAATCATACAAAAAATTAAAAATATTTTTAAAATTTTCAACTTTTAAATAATCACATCATTATTTCCTTTTTTAATTTTTTAAAAAATTTAAAGTTTAATGGTTAAAAAAATAAAAATATACAATTTAAAAATATAAAATTGTTATGAAATAATAAAGAAAGAACAAGAATATTGTAGAGAGAGAGAGAAGGAGAGAAGTTCTTATTTCTTTTGATTGGATGAAATACAATGAAGGAGAACCCATCTATTTATAGGGACAATTCCTCCTATCTTTTCTTCAAAAGATAGACTTTCACTATAATATAAAAACATGTATCCACCACAATACAAATACCTTCATAGACATTCATTATAATACAAATATGTTAATAACACTCCTCCTTGAATGTCTATATAGATAATGTGCCTCATTAAAACCTTACTAGGAAAATTCAGTGGAAAAAATCTAGTGAAGGAAAAAGAATACATATCTAATAATACGCATTTTGGCTGCCTCATTAAAAACCTTACAAGGAAAACCCAGGTGGGACAAAACCTCGTAAGGAAAAGAGTACAACGCGTATGCTCCCCTAATTAGAACATCCTTGAATCTTTGCATCTCGATCTTGTGCATCATCTTATTGAAAGTTGCAGTTGGTAGAGATTTACATTGAATAAATCAGCACATTCCTTGAGCGAATCTATTGCTCGTTAATATTACCATTCTTTTGGAGCTTATGTGTGTAGAGGAATTTTGGCAAGATGTGCTTCTTCTATCTCCTTTTATGAATTCTCCTTTTAGTTGTGTTATGCATGCTGCATTATCTTCATATAAAATTGTGGTAATTTGTCACATTCCAAACCACATTTTCTCTAATGAGATTATCATGGACCTCAACCCATTCTCGATTTGCTTCATGAATAGCTATTATTTTCACATGATTTGATAAAAAGTAGCTACGAGTCTGCTTTGTAGATCTCCAGATATGACAGTACCTCCATATAAGAACACGTAGCTAGTTTGAGATCGAGGTTTGTGTGGATCAAATAAATACCCACCATCAGCATAACCAACAAGATCGGGACTGCAATTGTTAGAATAATATAAACTCATATCAGTAGTCTCTTTTAGATACCGCATTATGTGTTTGATCCCATTCCAATGTCTCATAGTAGGAGCAGACTATATCTTCAGGACTAAGAAAGATCGGGACTGCAATTGTTAGAATAATATAAACTCATATCGATAGTCTCTTTTAGATACCGCATTATGTGTTTGATCCCATTCCGATGTCTCCTAGTAGGAGTAGACTATATGTTGGACCAAAAATTTCTTCGTTCTTTAAATCTTCAAGGATTTTCATATATCCTTCAGTTTCTCTAGACATGAAAATAATTTCATTATGCGCATATCAAGTTTTTCATATATTGCCAAACTTATGAGGAACTTCAAAATAATTGCATCCACCGCAAGGACCTCTCCATATAATTATGTCAGGAATTTTTGAAAAATCTTTATGCCACAAGAATTTAGTTATATCCACTGACATTATAATTGAATTGCGTATTTTTAATTGACCAATTATTTATCTGTCCATACTTTTTGACAGATTTGAATTCAAGATCTCGTCAATATTATAATATTTAGCGCTACGTATATCAAATGTCGTCGACGATCATTTTGATATCCCAGTTCGAATGCGACATAACTTATTGAGATCTCTTCATTTTTTCGTCATTTTCAGGTACTGAACCTTTGCCAGGTTTTATGAAGTGTTATGTCTGGTGCTTTCCTTGCCTCATCATTATGACTATCTTAATCATTTGATTCTCTCCTTTTCAAGAGGTTCTATATTTGGAACCATTTTGGTCTATCACTTCCAGGCGTCTCATAGACCATGTCCTTCAAACCTTTCGTTGGAGCATTTGCAACTGAATTATAAAATAGAGTTATAAATATATCTGACAATATATTATGCAATAATATTTTGCAAGTGAATTATCTATTGAACTTTAAGTTCACTTTTTTTTCCCAAGGATCTAATTCATCCCACACTCAATTTCAGCTGCCTAATCACTTCTCTCCTAATGTTAGAAAACTAATATTTACCCCCAAGCTTATGTGGGGACCCATCTTTGTGCGTTGTGGTGGAACAATTGGAATCATATATATCGCACATTCAAATTTTTAGATGGAATTATTCGATTCCTGACCCTGAATCAATTGTGATAGAGGAAACCTTGTCGGCTTGATGCATTCAAGTGTTACTATATGTTAAATAAACATATCTCAAACTAAATTTTATTTGGGAGTTTTATTCTAATAATCAATGATTTAGCTATAATTGAAGGCATATAGTTTTTGCTAAACCAACATATATGAATCAGCATTATCAACATGATTTTATAATTTGGAACTATGCTCTTAATTTAATAATTCGAGCAACAACCTTACAAAAAATCAATTGCAAGTTGATGATAAAACACATGTGATCATATCATAGATGCATTTATTAGCAAACGGTTCACATGGTAGGTGAACAGGTCCATATTCACACTTTTATAAGTTTCAAATTTCAGAATATAGTTTCAATCTTGGCTGATCAAGATCATTCTCCTTGAAGTCAAGCAACACTAGAGAATTCTTGAAGAATTTTTTATTTCTTCAGCCCATATAGTCATGTGAATTCTCAATTAATTTTTGCATCACATTTGAATCGGGATGACCAACCAGTTATGCCAACTTATTTCAGTTTCTAAATAGGCTGATACATACTACTCCATTGCGAGTCTAGACCTGTTGCATCGGATTGATTGTGTTCCTTCAATGTCTCTAAATTGGCTATAGAAGCCTTTACTCCAACTTGAGACACTTATCAGAGAATACAATTAATATTACTCCAAATGAGACGGTTCATGCTCAAATTATGCTCCTAATGAGTCTATGCCTCCAAAATTTCAATGGCATTTCAAATGAGCAGGTAACTCGATTTCATACAGTTTAGAAATTTTTAATAAAAATTTAATCTATAAATTTGACGCAACAATGGCAGGAACAAGTACCACAAACATCAAGGATACCTAGTGCCATTGAAAATGTAAAGATATGGCACCTGAACATAACTCAGCCCAGAAAGCTAGCTCGGAGGATTGTCAGGTCCATATAAGCAAATTGTTAGTCGATTCTCCAACCAATGTGAAACTTTAACCCATTCTAATAGCTCCTTTCACGCACAAGCCAGCTGGAGCACATGGACCGAAAATCCAAACGGGGATGAATGTGGCTACGATATCATGTAGATATGTGTCACTTTTACACCTGGGGGTAAGACTGGCACCTAGTGCTATATTGGGGCCTGGGCTGACTGCTAGGCATAGGCACCTCTGGTGCTTGCAAGTAACTCAAAATCAAGAAAACAACGACTATATCTCGGTTGAAACACAACCTCGGGCCGACAAAGCCACGCAACACACGTAAGGAAAATAGCTAACCCAACAAACAAGATAATAAGAGTGGTCTTATACGGACAAACAAAACCACCATGTTGTCTAGTTACAACAAAATGAAAACAGGCGATCACATTCACACTAAAGCCGACAAAGGATGATAACCAACCGGCTAAACTAGGGCCCCACACGACCAACTTTTGCAAAATATAACATACTAGGCCCCACAATCAACAACAACTAACAACTGTGAAACTGGCCTGTAAGCATCTAAGAATTCTGGAATAATAGTCGGGACAAGGTCTCGACCTACCAGCGTATAACAGCAAGAACAAACCTTACTAACTATCAACTCGAGGGAAAAGGAGCTGACTCCATAGCTAACTCTGGCTGATAGCTAAGAGGAATCTAGAACCACGTATATCCGTACCTGCAGGCAAAGTAATGCAGCACGCGCCAAAGATGTGCGTCAGTACAATATGTACCGAATATGTAAGGCAATAATGAAAGCTGAATAAAGCGGTGATAGGAATAGTTGAAAGTAACCAATAAGGAGGATAAGAATTTAACATGAATAATCTTACAATTTGGAATGTAGCAAGTATATATACAAACAAGAACCTAGTCGGGCGCCCATAGCCTGGAAAGTTACAACCAACACAGAATAACCTACCTGGGCCCCCATAAGTCCTGACAAGTACAAGCAATGCACACTCCTCCTATCGAACTACTATAGGCCCGTAGGCATGTTGTGACTAAGGTATACTCGATCTCTGACGCGTATCCGAGCCTAGTAGGCTCCTGCAACTGGAGTCAGCAATGGGCTCCTGTAACTGTGCTTGGGCATCCCTGGGCTCCTGTGTGTGCCTGAGCCGTCTGGGCTCCTGTAACTGTATCTGAGCCGTCTGGGCTCCTGCAATTGTATCTGAGCCGTCTGGGCTCCTGTAATTTGTATCTGAGCGTCTGGGCTCCTGTAACTGTATTCGAGCCGTCTAGGCTCTTGTAATTATATCTGAGCCGTTTGGGTTTCTGTAACTGTATCTGGGCCGTCTGGGCTCCTGTAATTGTATCTGGGCTATGCAGGCTCCTGTAACTGTATAGGTGTAGAACTATATATTGTATGCGCCAAACTTCCGCCTTACGCTGCCTAATTTAGCAAGGTACGCTAACAGCCCCCTCCAGGTCTCTGTGGCCTTAATGTGGTTACAAGGCACCTACTAATCCTTTTAACTGGTAAACAATTGAACAGGAAATTCCTGCGTCGCCTCTGGCTATAATCAAAGCTGGGTATAAACCTCCCAACATGGAATACTATACTGTAACCTCAATTCATCTCGTAGCTGTCAACCACTACGCTATTGGCACAAGCTGCTACAAGGTATTGACTGTCGGCTAAACAACGAAGGAACTTTCCAAGAGGAATAACTTTAACATGCTCAAATGTCGATTCTCGTCTATCCAATTAGTTCCAACCTGCAACTGGCAATTCCACCCTATTGCAGCTTCTATCTTTGAAGTAAGGCTATTTTCAATACTAAGACTCGGCAAACAACGATATCTTTCGATAATAATAACTATAATTCAACTCCATTTAGTTCATCTGAAAAGCTTACAAGTTTTCGAGAGTTTAGAAGGATAAATGCTTACCTATTGTATTTGGCCATTTAGGACTCAATTTGAAGTAATTCCGATAACCTTTGCTCGACGGGGTTTCCAGTACGCAGAGCAGACACAAGAAATAACTCATAGATGTTTCTCATAGGCTAGAACTGTTATCCAAAGTGAATTTGTGTTTGGACGAGTTTAACAGCATAATTTGACAAATGAAAGAAATCCTTTGCTCCTCTCACTTATCTGTCGAGGAATATTTTGAATGAAATTCCAACACTTCAACATATATATATATATATATAAGTGGGGGTTCGGGGTGGCCTATAGGCTTTGTTTTCCGCCACTTAGCGCCAACAAGGGCGTGACGCACCGGCCATAGTGCGGGCTGGTGCGGCGCGGCGCCCATGGCGGCCTCCGGCTCCGGCCTCTGCTCGCTCGATGCCATGCTCGTATATTCATCCCCCAAGCCGTTTCATCGCATACCATCAGTACTCGAAACTCTCAACATACGTACGCACACATCCGTTAAATAATAGAAACTTACGGGGTGTAATATCATCTCTCCCTTAGGACTCCAATGTAATCTTTAGGCTTAAAAGACTCAACTCCTTTAACTATGCTAGAAAAATTTCGACAGAGTCTCTTTTGTAATATGGACTATCCGAAAATCTGAAGCCTTGAAAAGTCCAACATAAGTGTCTCACAGGATGCTTTATAAACAACTACTCCACAACATAGAAGTGAGCAATTGGTGATTACTAGTAATATATGGAATAGAGTAACATTTGAACAATAATCTCGCCTCAAGCGTATATTCTGGGTCAATTCTGGAATAAGTGAGGATATCTAGACCTCATGTTGTCCTCAGCTTCCCAGGTCATCTCTTCTACATTTCTGTTTCTCCCACAAGACTTTAATGGAGGATACATCTTTAGTTCTCAATCTACAGACCTGCCGATCTAGTATGGAAACCAGAGTCTCTTCGTAGGACAATTCTTCCAGTAGCAGAACCTCCTCAACTGGAACAGCAGAGACGGGTCTTCTATACATTTTCATAGCACAGCACGTGAAGACTAGATGAACAGATTCTAGTCCTGCAGACAGTTCTAACTCATATGCCACTCGGCCTATCCTCCAGAAGGATTTGATATGGACAATGAACCTGGGGCTGAGATTCCCCTTCTTTCCAATTCTCATCACGCACTTCATAGGCGAAACCTTAAGAAACATCCAAATCATCTACATTAAATTCCAAGTCTCTACGTTGGACATCAGAAATAGGACTTACATTGACTTTGGTCTGTCCTTAAAAACATTCTCTGATAAGTTTTCACTTTTTCTTCTAACTTATGGATCATATCAGGTCACGATCGACCCTGCCTCCCCTACATCAAACCATCCTATAGGGGGACCTATATTTCCTTACATATAAAGCTTCATAGGGGCCATCTGAATAGCAGAATGATAACTGTTATTGTATGCAAATTCGATAAGGGGTAGATGCTCATCCAACTCCCTCAAAGTCTAACTTTACCTCCTGTAGCATGTCCTCGAGCATCTGAATGGTGCGCTATGCCTGACTTCGTTGTCTGAGGATGAGAGGCTGTACTCAAATTAACCTGTGTTCCCAAACCTTTCTGAAATTAATTGCCAAAATTTAGCTGTAAACTATGCCTCTTTATCGGAAATGATAGATGCTGGGACACCATGCAGTCAGATTTATCTTCTTGATGTATAACTCGACATAATCTTCGGCTTAGAATGTATTCCGGACTGGCAAGAAGTGGGCTGATTTTGTCAACCTGTCAACAATAACCCAAATAGAGTCAAATTTGCGCCTGGTGCAGAAGGGTAGTCCTGTCTAAAATCATATTAACTGCCTCCCCATTTTCCACATAGGTACAACTATCTCCTGAGTCCGTCCGCTAGGTTTCTGATGTGCAGCTTTTACCTGCTGGCACTTAGGACATTGTGCCACAAGCTCAGCTATATTTTTTCTTCATTCTAGGCCACCAGTATATCTCTTTTATATCATGGTACATCTTCGTCGAACCCTGATGAATGGAGTAACAGGAGCAATGCGCCTCTGCCATGATCTGCTGGCGAAGCCTTGCCACGTCTTGGATGCAGAGAGTCGACCTCTAGATCTCAAGACCCCATCTTCTGTCAATAAAAATGAGATATTTCGCCCTGCTAGACCTTGTCTCTGAGCTGTACCAGTCTAGAGGTCCTTGTACTGTTGCTCAGTTACCTCTACCTGGAGATGACACCGCTGTATTTTGAATTTGTCCCCCATTATCTCTGAATCTACTGCTCAGACTGCTACACCGGCTAACCGATGTAGCTCTCCAGTATTTCTCGCTGCTCCTGGCCTCAAATATGCTAAACTGCTCGTGGATCTGTGGCAAGGGCATCGGATACAATCTTAGCCTTCCCCGAGTGATACAGGATAGTATTCACGTCGTAGTCTTTCAACAATTCTAGCCAACGACAACTCTTTATTAAATTCAACTCTTTCTGTGCGAAGATGTATTGGAGGCTTTTATGATCAGTAAAAATATTCATGTTCATGCCCTTTAAATAATGCCTCCATATTTTTAAGTCATGAACCACTGCAACTAATTCTAAATCATGGGTATGATAGTTCTTTTCGTATTTCTTTAGCTACCTCAAGGCATAAGCAATCACCTTGCTGTGTTGTCAGAACACATCCTAACCCAACTCCCGAAGCGTCACAGTATACATTATAACCCTCTAAATCTCTGGTAAAGGCCAATACTAGTGCGGATGTCGACCTATTTTTCAGCTCTGGAAACTCTATTCATAAGCCTCAGGATAGTGGAATTTGGCTGCTTTCTGAGTCAATTTAGTCAAAGGTGTAGTATGGTGAAAAATCCTTCATAAACCTTCTGTAATACCCGGCTAACCCAGAAACTACAGACCTCAGTTGTGGGTTGTAGGTCTAGGTCATGTCTTGACTGCCTCGATCTTCTATGAGTCTTCTGGTTCCTGCATTTGATACAATATGGCCCAAGAAGGCCATGGAATTCAACTAGAACTCATTTCAAGAACTTGCATATAACTGGCGTCTCTGAGGATGTGAAGTACTTGTTTCGCCAAATGATTTCTGTGTTCATCCTCTGAGCAGGAATATACCAGAATATCATCAATGAACACTATCACAAGCGGTCCAAAGTATGGCTGAAGATACTATTTATCGAATCCGCCAGACACTGTTGGGGCATTCGTCAATCCGAAGGACATAATAAAGAATTCAAAATAATTATCAAATCCCTGAAAGCTGTTTTTGGGATATCTTTTTTCGGACTCGTACCTGGTGGTACCCGGACCTTAAATCAATCTTGGAGAAATATTTCGCCCCTTGCAGCTGATCAAACAATCATCTCTATACTTGGAAGAAATTGTTATTCTTAATAGTAACTTTCAAATGCCGATAATCTATACGCATTCGTGAGGGAGCCATTTTCTTTCTCACAAATAGGCGCGCACCCCACGTGAAGTACTAGGTACGATAAAATCCTTATCTAACAAGTCTTTCAATTGTTATTGTCAGCTATTTAAGCTCGGCGGGAGCCATTCGATGAAGGGATGGATATAGATTGTGTGCCTGGTAGCAAGTGATAGAAAAATCGATCCTCTCACGCTTTGGGGAATACTCGGGAGCTCATCTGGGAACACATCTAAAAAGTCACTAACCCTTTGGGATGGGCGAAAGTGAGTTCTTGCATATCCCAAACCCTAACAATATGGTAAATGTGGCCTTCGCTATCAACTTTCTCGCCCGAAGATAGGATATGAACCTACCTTTTTGGCGTAGCTGCATTGCCTTTCCATTCTCGCACCACCTCCCTAGAAAGTGAAATCGGACGGTCTTGGTCAACAATCCACAGCAAATAACATGGTGCTAGCCAATCCATGCCATAATTACATCCGTCAATCATTTTCTAGCTCTATGATCTGCTAAAGTCCTGGTGATAGTAATATCTACTGTACAACCTCGACAAATTCTCTTAGCAACAATAGAGTTAGTGACGGGTGTAGACACCGAGAGGTCGCAGGAGCAATTCCGGAGTTATACCAAACTTTCAGTTACTAATGGAGTAGCATAAGACAAAGTGAAGCATTGGATATATCAGAGCATAAACTGAGTGAGAGCAAACATCCAGCATACCTGTCAAAACATCTGGTGAAGACTCTGACTCCTGTCGCCCTGGTAAAGCATAAGTGCGGTACGGACATTGCCAGAATCCGGATGCCTGATATATCCCAGCCTCTGCTAACTGGGGCTGAGGGCCTGCGCCCTGTAGAAGGTGCTGAAACATATGAACTTGCCGAGGACCTATACATTGGTCCTGATCACCCCCGATGTCTAGTCGGACAATCCATCATTATGTCCCTCCTGTCCACAGGAATAAGCAGGCGGTGGAGTCGTATCTGCTCTCCCGAATGTTGCCTATTACAGGTATTGCAACATGGTAGAACTGATCCCATATGATCTGGACCCCTCTGCTGCTGTGAGCCTGGCGCTTGTGAAACGAAGCTTAACATTTTCTATCAACAAAGCTCATTATGGAATCACGTATACACTAGACATCATATAAATATGAAGCTCAACAATGTCCTTTCGTGTAAAGCTTAGAACGATATCATCCATAGACTCAACATCATGTGAAATGAAGCTTAACATTGTCATAAATAAGCTTCGACAATAACATGCATAGCAATTAAGGATTTACGCATAGAGAAACTGCTGGAAACATACCACAAGCTCAAAGAATAGTGGGAGCCTTTACTTCAAAAATCATGTGGTAAGCCTACTTTAGAATATCACTTCATCATTTCAACATGAGGCCTTGCCCAAAACCTTATCGTGCTTGAACCCATTCAAATCATTTGAAAACATTATAATTTGAGAGATTTCACTCCAAAACGAAGCGATAGAGATCATTCAAGAAAATCATCCTCATACTCATCATTGGGCAATACCCAAAGCTCCATCATACTTGGGTCTAATCTTCTTTATGAAAACATTGTCAAATCATGAGTAAGGTTGAAAACATGCTTTTCATCATCTATTCCATATCATCACATTCTATTAAGACATACCCACACATGGACATTTTAGATTCAATTTTTTTTGAAAATAATTTTGGTAAAAGAAATTAGAATAGAATCCGTCAAGCTCATTAATTACCAATATCAACTCAATTTAATCATACCCATAAGAAGAAATGTAAGAATCATGAAATTAAAAGACCCATATGATCATCACAAACGAATCTCAAATTGATAGGGAATGGGCATGGGTGTGGAAGGAAGCACCCATCATAGCCTTACATACACAGGAATGAAGAATCTTAACTCCTCCTAATTATCCAAGTGAGATTGCCATAGAAAATCTTGAAATTCTCCTCAATTATTCCCCTTCAAACCTTCAGCCTTGCATATGAAGAAATGACCTAAGATGAGTTTTCTCTACTTAAAACCCTCTATTACGGCTTAAAACGAAGCGTAGTATAGGCCCTTAGAACTTGGGAGTACGGAAAAGCCCTTACTGAAATCGCTAAAAATAACTGTCAGGGGTCCTAACGGACGACTTGATAACTCGTTATTAGGGCACACGATCGTTGGTTCACCCGTCAAATGCACTGCCTCGTCATTCGCTTGAAGAAATTCATTTGGCTTGGTAACGACCCTCCTAGCGGGTCATTAGGACTGACGACGACTCGTTAGGTACCGTCCCATTAAGTACACTGGATATGTTTTACCATCTTTCTCTAGGACCTTCCATGATTGACATGATGACTCATGGTGACTGACCACAGTCGTTACATCACCCGTGAGGACCTTGAGTCCTTTATCATCTGGGCCTTCCCACGAGTCACTTGACGACTCGTTAGACCTCCTCACGAGTCGTTAACTGACCTGTTCTGCAACTGCTGCAGCATTTTCTAGTTTTCTCTAATTCACTTTCCCGGGTCTGATTCTTGGTTCTCGGGGTATAACAGGATGCTAAACTAGAAGCGGGCCTCGACCCCCAACCTGATCCTACCTCCCTTTCTGTTAGGCGCAATCCTCTAAGCATGGTGCTCATTCCACTGAAACAAGCTTCATTGCAAACTTTGGCCTGTGTGCCCCCGACCACATCTGCGACAAGCTGGGATGCTAGAATCTGCGGGTCTACTGCTCCTGACCCCTCGAGCCTTATGCTCGCTCTCTGATCATGTCAGTCACAGATGGCACACTCAATGTCGAAGATGATGGGCGGATGATCAATGGTGAGTCTGTTGTCGGTGCCTACCACCTGACATCGGCTGGGAGAATCTGTGGTCATCGGTCTTGACCCTCTTGGCCTCCCTCTCTCTCAGATGTGCCGCCTCCATATGCTGGGCGTACAACACTATCCATGGGAAATCCATATGCAATTGAGCATGGGGGCTCACAATCCTTGTCCAAATAGGTTGCTACCCATGGATGAATCTACTCACCCGTGCCCTGCGATCGGCTACCAACTCCGGGGCATATTTTGATAGGCGAGTGAACCTGAGGACATACTCTTGTACTGTCATTCCCCCATGCTTCAAATTCACGAACTCGCCCGCCTTCAGCTCCCTCATGAACTGATCAAAAAGAATGCAACATGAAACTCTTCCCAAGTGACAGGACCTGCTCCAGCAACCCTGCTATCCTATTGGTAGAAATCAGATATGCACGACCCTTTCAACTGGTAAGAGGCCAACTTTTGCGCACTTAACTCTATTCACCCCCATGCCTTGAGTGATCTTCACCATCCCATCTATGAACTCTGTGCGGGTCCTCATCTACCTTGGATCCAAGGAACTCAGGGAGTTCATCCTCCAAGAATTCCCTGACTCGAGCCGCCTCAGCATTGCCATTTATGAAATGTGTAGCGGTCTGCTGATTGACCTGAGCGGTCAAGGCCTGCACAAGCATCTGAATATTGGCTTGAAACTCAGCATGGGCAACTGGCTCCGATGCCTGGTGCTCCTGCTGAGTGGGATTGCTGGTGTCCATCTCAATTTCCATCCTCGTGGCCTTCACCATTTCCATTTCTCCGACCATTCATTTCTTCTGGGATCCATGATTCTGCAATCGAGAATAGCACGAATTAGATGGATGGAAAGACTTTTCATCGCACGACATAGATCATGAACAGGAAACATTTCCTAAACATCTTCTAACCTTTTGTTGTAAATTGTGGAATGCTTCACACCTTGAAAAGACTCTACTTAACCGCGACTTTCAGACGCCCTAGGACACTTCAGCCTATGGTTTCTAATACCAAGTTTGTCACGACCCGAATGAGCCCAAATCGCGAAACGGGACAAAGAGCCCCGACACACCCCAAGTCGACCCATGATATTAAGCGCCATCTAATCTCAATCAAAAAATTGAATAATCAATAAAATACTCTGTGGAAGTCTAACTTAAGCAACATTAGAATATGAAATCCAGGCTGAATACATACATATGTCTGAAAAAGCCTCTAAACATGATGAGCTGATGGGACAAGGTCCCAACTAACTCAACAAATATGAAACTGAAATACATATAAAAAGAGTCTGAATAGTCTAGTCCTCAGGAGAAGAGGACTCACCCACAATATGAATGCTAAATCCGACAAGCTGACTACGAGCGGGGCTGAACCTAGGAGCCGGGTCTGTATCATAAAATGATACAACATAGAATACACGGTCAGTACGTGGAATGTGCAGTATCTGCGGGGTAAATAAACCCGCTAAAGTAAGCAAAATCATTTAAGACCATGCATAAATGAACATAACATTAAGAGTCTGAGAGTAGGGGCTTGCATGCATTCTTTCTGAAATCATGATCTCTTCATAACATAACATGAATAAGTTTATAATATCACATAACTGAATCGATTGACTCAAGCTAAAATCTGATATTTATAAATAAGCTGGACATTGATTTAAACCGCTTTAGAACATGCATAAATGTATAAATCTCATGAGTAATAAAACATGCATATAACATGAAATCATGAGGAATAATGGGAGACTAATATTTTAACCGACATACCACGATAATGCTTACGTGGTCCCAACTATCTGATCAAGTGGGTAGAGCCGTCCAAAAGCCTTACCAGGAGTTAGGACGATACCATGATGCTCGATATCAAGCCGAAGGCCCATTTCAGGCTGGGGAAGCTCGAGGAGGTCCCAAGTAATATATATATATATAATAGTGTAAACCTACATTGGTGCGTAGTTCTGAGGCATAGGGTGATCGACCCTCCAGCCACAGAGGTACTAGACATTACTCTCAAAACACGCATGTGCTCTGCATCATTTTACAGCGAAGCTCAACATCGTCTATTGACAAAGCTCAATAATCAATCCATCAAATAAAAATCATGCATATGAGAAGCTTTAGCTCAAAATATACCACAAGCTGAAAATATAATTGGGAGCTTTCGCTCCAAAACCATGTGATAAGCTATACATAGGAGACTTTAACTCAAAGCATGCCACACAGATAAAATATAATTGGGAGTCTTGGCTCCAAGACCATGTGGTAAGCTTAATTTGGGAAAATCATCATTCATACTGAACATGTGGGCATTGCCCAAAGCTTTATCATGTGCAGAAATACTCAATTCTCATCAAACATAATTGTAAACATAGGTAGCTTCAAATCATGCTTTGTCTGTCCCTATCTCATCATCATATCGTTGTCTCGTCTCATCTTTCATGAACATCTCATCCATGAAGATTTTTTAATTCATAAAAAACTAAAATCATGATTTTAATTTGAGAACATTATAAATTTGCCCATGCTTCATAATTCAATAGTAGAATCAATCAATCTTACCCATGTATAGAAATAGAAGGAGTTATGTATTTGGGTTAAAACCCCATATATAAGACATAGAAATTTCGTACTTTAGAGAGGGATTGGGCATGCGTGTAAAAGAAATCACTCATTCATAATCCTATATACCTGTTGGTAGCTGGATTCTAACACTTCTTAGATGCCCCAATAAGAAAATTAAAAAATTGATGAATGCTATGCTTGATCACCCTCTCTAGTCTTCTACCTTGGATGCATGAATGAATAGGGCCTAAATTGAACCCCTTTAAAAGTCACTATTCATAACTCAAAACGTCGTAGTTTGGTCTTAGAAACTTAGGAATTACGGAAAGAAGCCCTTACTAAATTCGTAGAAAATAACTTCCAGATGGTCTAACATAGGACCTAACGACTCGTGCTCAAGTCACGACTCGTGTAGTCGTCCGTCAATGCCACTACCAGCTGGAACAAAAATTTATTCCATGTGATCTTAACCTCCCACGAATCGTGGGGGCTGACCCCGACTCATACCAGGGACCTTCCGTCAAGTCCACTGCCCTTTTTCTTTTCTTTTCTTGATACTCCCTCCCCATGAATGACCCTACACGCTCGTGGGACCTGACCATGAGTTGTGATCATGCCTGGGTCTGACTCCTCAGTTTTCAAATTCTTTCCATGGCCTTCCCCACGAGTCACATCATGACTCTTGGGTGGATCTCCTGAGAGTCTCCCACGACTCATTTTGAGTCTGGTGGCAGTTTTCAGCTTTCTCGTTTCAACTCCCGGGTCTGATCTTTGGAAGCACGGGGTATAACACTTATACAATCAAGATAGCCCTTCGTCTCTAGCATGGCCGCTAGTAGGAATGTCAAAGAGACACAAGTGGATGAGGTATGACTCAATCCTTGAAAAAATAAAAAAAAACATGACTAATTTCTCTTAAGACAATTGTTATCCATCCATTATCGAAAAGGGTCACTATACCAATTGACAAAAACAAAAAAATTGACTCTAAAATTAATCAAACAAACATACTATCAAAGATGAACAAATTGTCGCAACATATATAAAAGGCATCCATCTGGTTCCCAGTCATCTTCAATACTATCTATTACAAGCCAGACCTAATCAAATACTGGCTCACACCACGGGAATGACAACTCATGCTACAGCCTACTACAAATCTAGCAAAGACATAATAAATAGAAAATCTTTCCTCCACCCCCACATACTTAAACAGTGCACTGTCCTAAGTGCGCAAGCAAATATAACTAGTAGGTAGAAAAAAGAGCTTCCCTGGGCTACTAAGCACAGTCATCGTCATCAGGATTATACTCCTGATCATCATCATCATCTCTCCATCAACCTACATGTCCCATGGTAGCATCCTCCTCATCATTGTCCAAGTCATCCACACCATCCAGTCAGCACCGTGGGCTCATCATTGTCCAACGGCTCTCAAACTGGGCCCACGTTGCACATCGTACACTCTCGGTGGTGGGTACCACTCCTCAGGGCTAATATCTCCCTTTCTGTGGCAGGTCTACCTCGAACCTCATCTGCAACTCTAGCATCCCCAAACATATGGGCTCTACAGTTATCATCAACATAGCGATCAGCTATCAGTGAAGGTAAACTATAAAGTGGTGCTCCTTGACCTTTGTGAAATCCATCTTCTTGCCCGCCAAGTGCCCTGGTAAGTGGTGTTAAGATCTTCCTCTTCTTCTTATTCTGCCGCCTCTCGCAAAAACTAAGTCAAGAGACTGCCATAATAATACTTCCACCTGCAGTTGTCCCTCCAGCCTCATGTTTATCTCTGGCACTGCACTAAAGCTAATTGGTAGCTCCTTCATCAACATATATACCAGCATGAATCACTCTCTAGTGATCTCTGTAATGTGAGTCCCAGGGAGAAGAACGGAAACAAGTTTCACCCAAACTCTCGCCTCCTTGATTAAGTAGGAGAATGATAGTGTGGAGTGAGTGCCATTATGATCCCTTTCCGAATGGACTGATGAGTGTTCACCACATAAAGTATGGTGAATGTCGTGGTAATAGTTATTCTACTAAGATAAAGTATATGGAAGGTCTACCGCCGGTGTCGAGGAAGGCATTGAGTGCTAGCGTTGAACTGCACCACCGACCCTTATCACCCAACCTGTGGGTGCTTTCTCCAAGGAAGTGTCCCGGTTGCATATGCTACTCACCAAAGTGGGGTTGCACTCCTCAGGCTTGTCAAATATATCTCAATCCCAACTTGTGGACCTTATCGTGGATGTTCGGCAGCAAGTGCAAAGACATTCATCGATCCCGTTCTCCAAGAATATTTTATCTCCTTTCATGTGGACTATTTTAGTCCATGAGGCTCCATAGCCTTGGCTCCGAACCTTCAACAGGGGTAGCCTTGGTGGCTGATGAACTTGATCCTTTGTTCCCTTTTAGAGTCGCCAAGACTTTTTGTTAGCAGTCTCCCTTCCACTTCCCTTTGTCTGCTTTTGATGCCATGACAGTTGCCAATCAAAACAGTTGCCAATCAAAAATCAAGAACTTCACAAGATTAGTCCATAATTAACAAGCTAGCTAATTAAGTGTCAAAGGTGCAAAATTGACCCCACACTTAATTCGCTAGCATATTTAAGAGAATATGTCAAATGGGGTACTCAAGAGTTCCCCCCATTATCATCCAATCTCAACAATCAAATTTATTCACTAGGCTTAAACTACAAACAAGTTCATGAATTTTATTTTTTCACATCTCTTTTAAATTTTTTCTTTTCAATAATGCCTCACTTTGGCCATCCCCTTCACTTTTCCTCTTGTAATTCACATCTCAAGCAACTCACACATGGAAGTAGTTACAATCAATTTATTCAACACCCAACATGAAATTTACTACAATCCATAATGAATTAACATGAATTTTCAACAACTTAAGATTTTTCACATTCAATAATTTAAGAACTATGCACTTTCTCTCTCTATAATCAATGCTCCTACCCACCAAATTCAAGAAATTCAATCCATCTCCCCCTTCATCCCCACAACTTAAAATCACTAAAATCAACCAAATATAAGCAATCCAAACAAGGATACAATATTATCATGGAAGACTTGAAAGATAAAAGCTAAAGAAATCCATATCATGAATTTCGAAATTCTCACCAACAATGGTGAATTTTGGCTCTTTCATCTTGGGGAAGAAGGGAGTGGGAGCATGCTTTAAAAATTAACTTACTAAGAAAGAAGAAAAATACTTACTTGAGTTAGAGAGATTAGCTTTACCAAAGACCTTGGAGAAGACAACAATGGAGAGGAAGAGGAGGGGGTGTTACGGGTTAGGTGACGGAGAAGAGAGAATTTTGTTGCTTTTTAATGAGAGAGGATGAATGAGAATTTTAAATAAAGGTGTGTGGCATGGTTTTTTTAGTAATTTTAAGGTCCTTGGGTCAACTTTGACCTATTGGACCAAAAACAAATTTGGCCATAACTTACCTGGCGCGGCCTGCCACTCACCTTGCCACACACTTAGAAAAATATTTCTTCGTGGACAGGTATGACACACGCACTCCCCAATGCACCATCTTAAAATTTTTTTTTGATGTTTAATACCTGGCGCCCCACGCCAGGTATCTTGCTCCCCGCTCTTTTTGCCTCCAAAGCATTATTCGTCTCTACAAAATAAAAAATATTAGAAAGATGGGTTGCCTCCTATCAAGCGCATTAGTTATAGTCGTGGCACGACATTCAAGGTTTGCCTCCCGTGAAGCACTTGAGTTAATGTCACGGCATGACTAAAATCACTCTTACTCCTTCATTCGAGTGAAATGGTTAAGATCTTGAAAACCTATTAATTTCTTATGCAACACATGCTGCTTAATTACATACTTACATCCTCCGAGCTCTACCATTGGCTTCACTATGAAGTCCTCATAGTGAGGTGGCATCCTTGCCACTCTAAACACCTTAAAGGCTGCCTTCTGACCATCCAATGTCATTGACATCTTGCATGACTTCACCTGTACGACTGCATCGATGGTGGCTAAAAATCCTCTCCCTAATATGAGAGGAACTGCTGCATCTGCTTCATAATCAAGGATTATGAAGTCCACTGATAGGACAAAAGGTCCCATCTTAATTAAGACATTCTCTATGATTCCGTCGGGATAAGCCAGAGATCGATCGACAAGCTGCAATGTCACTGTGGTAGGACATGGTTCACCTAAACCTAAGGTTTTGAACACGGATGTAGGCATCAGATTAATTCTCATACCCAAATCTCATAGTTCTGAACCAACTACCCTGCTCTCATTAGCAACCAGAATGGTGAAGCTCTCGGGGTCTTTTAGCTTCTTTGAAATTTTGTTCTTCACTCGGGGATTGCATTCTTCCGTAAGAGCCATAGTTTCAAACTCTGTGAGCCTTATCTTATTTTCCACAACATCTTTTAGATACCTGACATACTTTGGAACTTCTTGCAAAAGCTCCACCAATGGTAAGTCAACATGTACTTACTTCAACACATCAAGAAACTTCTTGCAAGCTGTGTGCTCCTTCTGCTTCTTAAATCTTTGAGGAAATGGAGGAGGTTGTCTAGCTTCTACCATATTCGGCTTTGAGTTTCTGGATTCACCAACCTTATTCTTGGATGCCACAACCTGTTCTTCATCAACTTTGTTGTCTCTAGGGATCACCTCACCTAGCTCTTTTCCACTGCACAAAAAAATTGCGCTCATATTTTCCTTGGGGTTCTTCTTGGTGTTACTTGAAAGTGCCTCTTGTGGTCTATTAGTCTGCTAATGGGCGAATTGCCCTATGTGTCTTTCCAGCTTGTGGATGGACTTCTGCATCTCATTAACCACCTGAGTCTGCTGAACCATCCACTGCTTCATCGTCTCCTCTAGTGAACTGCCTGGTTGCTGGTCTTGAGGTCTTGGATAGTTATTCTAGGGCCTTTGGAAATTTTAATTCCCTCTCCACGAGGGATTGGCTGTATTCCGGTATCCTTGGTTATAGTTGTTACCTACAAAACCTCCACCACAACCTTGTTGTCCTACAAAATATACAGATTCTGAATTTAGTGGACAACCTAAATATGCATGGCCTTCTCCACATACCTCACATGATAGTGGTGGAGTCTGAACCTAATGGACCTGCTGAACCTTGCTTCCTGCTAGTGTAGTTATAAGCTTTCTAATCACATTCACCAACTGGTTGATATCTGCTCGCATTACTGCTACACCATCTACCTCGAGCTTTCCTGGCACCTTGGCTGCTGTGAATCCTCCACTCAAGTCCTGATAGTCTTGACTCCCCACAGACATGAGGTTCAAAAGAGCTTCAATTTCATCATAGCTCTTAGGCAAGATCTGTCCTTATGCGATAGCGTCAAGCGAGATCTTTGACTTGGGTTTCAGACCCTCTATAAAGTTGTGCCCAATAATCTCCTTAGGCTGCATGTGGTGCGGGCAATCTCTCAAGTAGCCCTTATAAAATTCCCACGCCTAAGCTAAGGTCTCACTATATTTCTGCATAAACTCGGAGATTTTCCCTTTCAATTCATTTTTTCTCCTCAAAGAGAAAAATTTGTTTATAAATTTGTTGGAAAGAGCCTCCCAAGTGGTGATGGAAGCTTCTGGCTCATTCTGAAGCCACTCCTTGGCTTCACCAATCAGTGAGAATGGAAACAGTGTCAGCTTAATATACTCATCTGACACATTTTATTAGTGAAAGTTCTCACTCAACTCCACGAATGTAATCAGATGTCTATGAGGATCCTCGTGCGGCTTTCCCTGATATTGACAAGTGTTTTGGACCAACCGCACGTGTCCTTTCCTTCAACTCAAAGTTTCCAGTGATGGTCGACTTAATAATCGCTTTAAAAGTGTTCTTTAAGTTCGGCCTAGAAAAGTTCAACACTAGAACCCTCTCCTGGTTGTTTCCTTGTGCCTGCTCATTATTCTCCATAGTTAACCTTCGAAAGGTTCTCTCAATCTCTGGATCAAAAGAAACCAAGGATGGTCCCTCACTTCTTGTACTTGGCGTACACTGAGCCCACAACACCTGTAAGCTTTAACAACCAGCAAACAAAAACGTAAAATACAGAACAACGAAAGAAAAATCCTAACCTAAAAATAATCAATCGATCTTCATGTCTCAGGCAACGACACCAAAAACTTGATGTCTCCCAAGCGCACGTGGTCGTCAAGTACTATAGGACAGTGAAGTCCCAATTATCGATCTCTTAGATACTTGTCAGATTAATTGTCCAAGGTTATTATCTTATTTCACTATTCTAAGAAACAAGGACAAAATTGAGAATGGTTTGAAGATTTAAACTACTAAACTTGAAAAATAAAATAATTAGTTGAATTGCACACAAATTCACAAATAATTGTACTTCAAATGATGATAGAAACTAGGGCAATGACACGTTCGCTTCAGGTTGAGTTTTCAAGAATTGATTAGCTAGATTGATTCTTCCTAAGGTTGCTAGTTGCAAGTTACCATCTCATTTCTTGCCACTCTCCCGAGCATCCAAGAACTATATCATGAACCCTAACGTCTATATCCCTGTGATCGTAGGAGAAGCATGAAAAGGCAGTTGGGGCTAGTTATGTATCAACTAAACAAGGTTGAAGGATATATTTCTATCCTCAACAAAAACTTCTATCCTTGAACCAATAGGCCCAAGGGTCTTTGAATTCCTATTTTATATTTACTTTTAACCCTTTTAGTTCCCTCTTCTGAGTTCAACTAAAAGCCAACGGATTTATTCAAAAGGTGATCAATCTAACGAATAAGCAGTTAACATAAGTAAATATAAACAATATTTAAAGAAGAATCAACACTAGCAACAATCAATCTTTCAAACGTCAACCATTGTTATGGACAAAACCCTAGATTATGAGTTTAGCTACTCATAGAAAAGCGGAAAAACAAAGACATAATCATCATTTGAAGTATAAAACGATAAAGAAAAGAAGAAAACCTAAGTATGAACTTGTCTCTCCTCCAAAGCTGCATTACAACTTCAATACGATCAAACAAAATGATATAAGATAGCTAAGAAGTGACCTAGATGTTTTATTTATAAGTGAGGCCTCAAATGACGCTTTTTCCCTCAAGTAATTGGCTTTAAAAATCAGCAAAGTCCATCCAGGAATGGTTCTGGCGCGCCGCGTCACCCCGTGCGCCAGGTTGGGCTTCATTTTCTTCTAAAGTTTAGCTCTGGGCGCCTCCACACCAGTTAATGCACCAACGAGTTATTCAAATTTCTGAGCATCCGAACATCCCTAGCGCACCATGCCACCCAAAGCACCAGAATGTTGGACAAATTTTCTAAGTCTGGGATGCTTCTGGCACACCACACCATCCATCTTGCCAAGGTGTTTGATCAAACTTCGTCTGGAGTGCAGCACCAGGCGTGCCATTCTAGCTATAGCACTAACTTTGTGAAATTTTCTCTGAAGTTTAATGGCTGGTGTGCTACACCAGGCTAGTTTGCACGAACTCTTCATTCCTCACACCCTGGGTCATTTTTGAGTCCTTTTTCCTTGGTTTCCTGCTCAAAACATCTAAAATCATTTATTATCTCACAAAATACACAGATACATGAATTCATACATTTTATAAGGATTATGGACTCAAAACAAGGTAAAAGATGGGCAAAAACATGACAAATGGGCATAGAAATATGCTCAACATCGTAGCATCAGTATAGATACTATGTATTGGTAAGCATTATATGCCGACCTTGAATAATAACAAATATATATTATAAATCAATAAGCAATTAAACACCCTTAAATTAGACAATAAAATCATCAAACTCAAGGTTCCAGATAATCATTAACACCAAACAGTCATATTCACATCATCGAGCCTAACATGGTCAATCAACAGGGATATGTATATAATCATCAAAATCAGATGGCAAGACATCACAAGATTATAATATAATCAAATCACAATTAATACAAGGAAATCATGCTCATACTAAACACACAAATATATAGCCCTGTGTCATCAACTTCACTCTTTACCCGAACCTGATCTCGTATCAATCACTCATCGGTCTCATATACGTCACAAATCTGTACATACATGCCAGAAGGTCTTACGTTTTCCCTTCCAGTCATGACTTGGAAGGGACTCTAGATATCCATGTACTGTACCACCGTGGTACCCCCCAACTCATCTTCTCATTTGGATGCTCCTTTCGAACACGAGCCACTCATATCACAATTTCTCGCCTGGATGCTCAACTTGAGCATGAGCCACTCATCTTTGAGTATAATGTGTATACTTAATGAATACACATCGCTCATCTGGAAGCCGTCTTCGGACACAAGCCTCGCCTCTCAAGATAATGGTATGTTACCCAATATTCATCAACATATTTCAATATGCTATAAAATCAGTCATCACACAAAACAAACCATAGGTACATATGATTATCACAATTGCACTTTAAAAATCATTAACAATATTCACAGTCTTATACATATTCAGAACTCATTCGAATAGTATAGATATATCACCATAGTCTCTATCACAATCAATGTCGGAAGACCAACCAAGCATGCTCATCAAATTATAGTACATATAAGGAATTAAATAAAGTCTAACTCCATATAAAATCGTAAGCTACCTCAACCGACGAATGTGAATATGCACGCTACTCCGCGGGGACTTTTTCTTTTCTCAAAGCCTTGGAATGCTCGAAATCTAATACAAACAACACAAGAGTACTTCGTTATCTACTCTTCAAATAGTAGTCTTAAGAGTTTATCCCCATCCAATTCTACCCATTATCATGGTTCAATTCGTTACCCACAAAGTAATTTATCACCCTCTACCCCCACAATGATCATTCCAACCTAGTTCATGGAGGTTCTACTCCTTAAACCTTTTTCAAGCAGTTTCTAATTCTAAAAGACCAAACCTAATGATCGTCTAGGCCTCATATTACCACCATTCTATAAAAATCAATTCTATCCTAGGAGTGTTAGTTATTCACTTAGAAGCCTATGGAGTTAAGAACTATCAACACCTCAACAGCTTACCCTAACTTTCATAGTTCTAGGGTTCTTAGATAGAATTTCACCATTAAAGATCACCCATTAATTCTAGGATGTTAAAGGGTCAAGATATGGAAGGATTAACCAAGAAATCTTATCTTGGGAAGAAAAAACTGTTCTGCCCTTGAAAAATCACCCTTAAGCTCTCAAATTGTGTGCCTTAAAATAATAAGGTGAAAACTCCGAAATTCTAACCTAAAATAAGTATTCTTCCTTGTGTCATCTACTGTAGCGGTCACTTTCTTCCTACAACAAATCCGTTGTGGTGACTAGGATCTCGCTATGGCATACCCCGACAATCTTCCACAAGAATTCCAACCACTGCAGCGGTCTCGCTGTAATGGAAGTCCCACCGCTGCAGTGGTGCTCTAGTAACCAGTAGCTTGGTAATTCTAATAGTTTTCCAAACCAGAACCACAAGTATTTCATCCCGACTTTACAACACTCTCAAACTTTGCTTCTTTCTATAAAATGATGTTCACTAAGTAGTATTAGAAGTTCCTATGGAGGTCTAGTTTACTAGGTAACTTCCTAATGGAACACAACACATGCGGATTCCAATCAAAGCTAATCACATTTCAGTTTTTAAACCACCGCATTTTGGAGTTTTTACTAACTAACTTCTAATCTGGGGACTCTAAAGGGTGCTAAGGCCCTAACCATTCCATAATGATTGGAGGAGTTGTTACAAATTAATATATTAGATTAGTGAGTTGTGCTAGTATTTAGCATAACCTTTGGTTTTTCTTTATGCATTGATTCTTTTTCAGGGGTGATTCTTTGAACTAGGTAGTAGATTTATTTTAAGTAGGTTTTTATTCCTTAGTAATAGGTAGATTATTTTTTCAAAAATGGATGGATGATGACCGTCTTGAGAGAACTTTAGTCATTAGGAGAGCGTTTAGCCAAAAGCCATGTAAGGCCAAGTATTCGAGATTAGGTGAACTATTGACCAAATAAGAAACTCTATAGAGGTATAAAGACGAATATGCATAAACATGTAGGATACACCCTCTTTGAGACACTTAGGCTCTTTCACTTGACTCATGTATACTTTTAATGGCTTAAAAACACTTGCGTTGAAATCACACTTATATTTGCTAGATAAAGGGTCATCATGGATCTGTCTTGAATCTATCATGTGTCATGTGTGAGTTAGATTATTTGATTTATATTTCATGTGTCATATTAATGTATAGAACTTGTCTAGTGTATATACAAAGTGAAACAATGTGTCTTGAGTCTAGGAAATTATACAAGCATTTTTTTATTAGCTAATTCATATACTTCTCTTTACCTACTTGTTCGATGACCTTAGTTAACCCCCTTTGAGCCTTTGTCTTGATTTTTTTATTTTGATTAGCCTAAATAATTTGATTCTTTAACTACTAGAGAACTTTAATGGTACAAGAGGCGCTTAAATAAGTTTGAAAATAAAATAGGGGAAATTAGGGTAGAAAATAATGAATTATAGTAAGGGTACTAAAAATTGTCAATGCTATTAGTAAGGAGATGAAAATCAAAAGAAAAGAGTATACTCGAATATATATATATATATACACTTCTCCTTGCTAGGGCATGTGACCAAATGCTTAAAACATAAAGAAAAAATAAGGGAGAAATAGTATAGAAGAAAAAGATATATGGGTAGAAAGATCGAAGAGGGTGGTATAGTGAATAACATGTGATGTATTAAAAGTGGTTATGGAGGATAGTCATTATTTGAACCAAAAATTATTACTTGTTCCTTAGACTACATTACAACCTTTAAGTCTTAGTTGATCCTTAATTTGATGTATCAAAGATAGTAGAGTATTACACTAAGGGCAAGCTTATAGACTATCATATGCACATGTAAATTTAATTATTGAGAGCGAGAGTATTTTTTTATGCGTTATTGATATTCAATTATGTTTATGTATAAATAGAAAACTTTTATCTTGATAGTGAAGGCTCATGATTGATAAAAATAAATAACACGTTTGATTCCTTTATTAAGCAACATAGTCATGTTTGTCCTAATTATTGGTATGTGAATTGGTTTTTAGAGTCTAGGTTGTTTCAAGGGTGTGGTTGATGTGATTTGAGTTGATATAATGCATGTTGTAATTGCAATATCCACTAATTAGGAGCTTATTTATGACTGTAATTGACTTAGTCTGAGTAGACATGTTCTCATTGGTAGAGCTTTGAAAGGTAATCATATGAGACTTAGGTGGTGTATAGTTGCTTGTTCAAGGTCGAATAAAGGTTTAAGTGTGGGGTGGTGATGTTATGTGTAGTTACACGTCTTTTCATACTACTTCTTACACATTTGTACCTTATTTTGATATGAATTCTTAATAAATAAAACTAACTTATGTTGATTATGATATATTGGACTGATTCGGACTATTTTTGCAAATGTAAGTGTTTCTAGGCAAAATTGCACAAGATTGGAAGAAAATGAAGAGTTTTGGCTAAGTATTAATGAAGTGCAACATCACCGAGCCGTGGTGCCCGATGTGGTGCCATTCAGTGCGTTGGACAACGTGACATGGTAAAGGAAAAAGAGACCTTTAAGAAAATCAATGCTCAATCTCGAATACAGAAGTCACCATGACGTAGTGACTTTGGGGTAAATTCCACTGCTATAGTCAGCTTCGGGGTGGAATATAGATGGACTCAAGAAATTTGCTAAGTTAAGATGCATGAAGAAGTCACTGTGACACAGTGGACAATATAGTAAACTTCACTGCTATGGCCAACGCACCGTGGTGACCAACGCAGTAAAGTTCATCGTGCTGGCTTGTGGTAAAAGGTGGTCCAACAATTATTTTTGGGAAAATATGAGTTTTATTAGGAGTGGTCATTTGAAGGTTTTCTCTAGCTCTATAAAAGAGCCCGGGGTCATTTTTGTAGAGGTTCAGACGTATTTGCAAGGATTGAGCACTTGGAGTACATAAACGCCATAAAATCTTTATTTTTATTTCTTTTAAGATTTTAGTAGACGTTTATATGCATAATACCTTTCTATTTATTTTTGCTATAAAAATGAGCAGCTAATTCTCTTGTTCTAGGTTACAGTAGTTGCATAATTGTTGTTATATGAATTTGGAATGACTTGTTAGATATTTATTGTTAGGCTACGACTTGTGTGGTTATTTACTTAATTTTGGGAGTAATTATTTTATTGCTTCGCGACCAGTCGAGTACATATTTGACCTCTAGAGTGAATGCGAGAGTGGAAATTTAGGACACACAATAAGGTTAAGTAAAGCATGATCACTATTCTGGATAACATGGAGTTGATTTGTGGTTAGGATAGAGATATACCTAACCACCTTGGTTGGTTAATTCATGACAAATTAGTATGAATTTGTGTCACATTCTTGACCATATGAAATTTAGTAAGTTCTTTGTTACCTGCTTTCCACCTGTAACCCACTCAGCTTCTTTCTTATTCTCAGCAATCACTCCTGCTAGCCATTGCAGTTGCCTCTGTGCTCCTGCACATTCAACTGTCTAATCTGCTTCATTGCCTCCACCGTGTAATCTTACTCTGGCATCATCCTTGTAGGCATGAACTGTGGTCCGTAACATTCGAGCGATGGTCCGCTTAGATATATCAACCTCTCGACCTCGGACCATAACACTCTCCAAACAAGGATGTTCTTTTATCTTTTGCCCTTCCTTTGCTTTTACCTCCATAGTGGCCAAATAGTTGGCATAGAACTCCCGGACTATTTCTTCTGTATATTGTGCTGGAGTCTTGGCCATCCATTCAAAACCATATAAGATAAAATTCCGCTTCATCTCCTCAACTTCATTTAGTGAGTTTGTGAGGATCCGCGGTTCTTCTTGGATGCTCCTCGGTTTATTCTTGGTAGTGAGAGAGATGCCTTGCTCATAGATTTTTTTAGTTTCCGGTACTCTCCACCGAATTGTATGGCTTTCCCTAGGTGGGATCTGTTCTTGTGCAACATTAGGAGCCTCATCCTCTGATTTTTCACTGCCGCTCTCTTCTCCATTTTGGGTCTCCCCTTACCCTTCTTCAGTATTTGAGTCATTTCCCAACTTTTGTTGTTCCTTTCTAACTCCCTCCTCAGACAGGGGAGCTTGAGCGGATGTGGTAGTGGTTGCTTCATCTTGGGCCTTTACTTTTTCCCTAGTGGTTGTGGTTCCACCAGTGTCGGAGGTGTCGAATTGATACTCTTCAACTGAACCACTAGGTGAGTCTCATGCCTTTTCAGACTCCGACTCAGTTGTTTTATCAATCAGTGTCCTTTGGACTTTTGATTTATCTGCTTTGCGTTTGTATTTCATTGTACCTGTAGAGAAAGAAGTTAGCATTCCATTTTTGAAAAAGAAGAATTAGACAGGAGAGTTTCAATTCTCATCACGGGTCATCACTACGGGTCGCACCATAAAGGTACGACTCGTGAGAAGTCTCAGAATTAGAGCCAATTTTTAGTACGACTCACAGGTACGACTCGTACCACAAAGGTGCTATTCGTACCTTGAGTCGTCTGATGATGCCTCTGCATTAGTACTTCTTTGAATTTTTCCACGACTCATGGTACGACCCGTAGGTCGATTCCACAAGTCGTAGGAAAGGTTTTTTATGCAACCTTGTTCCATTTGGTGGTACGAGTTCTCAGTACGATTCGTAGTAGCAACCTACGATCCATACTGTGCCTCATACCACTTTCAAATTTTCTTTTCTCGGTTTGCAAGGGTTCTCTTTCATAGTTTTAGGTGCTCAAATTTTCCCCATGTCTAGGCACATCAGTAACTCAATTTAACCATGCTCAATCCTTCCCTTTTTGAACTACTACCCGTAACACTTTGTGTGTTTCAAGACCTAAGTTCATCAAAATTTTAGCATCTCTCAAGTTGAAAACCATTTCAAAACACCCTGATCATTGCCTCTCTTTTCAAAATCAATTTTTGGGTATAGTGACTAGCTCAAAGGGGTTTTAGCACCATCACTTTTAGTATCTGAGTGTTATCAATGTTTAATACAACATACTTACTCGATAGATGCTTGATCAACTGAAATCACCATGTAGGGTTTGGAAAAACTTAGGTTGAGCAAAAAGTTTGCTCGATTGTTCGGTGATTTTGAGTTACGGGTGTGGGGAGGTGAGTTCAAGTCATGAGTTTGAGTGTTATTAGCGTGGGAGAGGGTGTTTGTGGGGTTTAAATAGGTAAGGGAAAATTTTAAAAGAATTTGGGCCGAGTCGGGTATTATTGCCATTTTTGACCTGTCACGACTCGTACCACGAGTCGTAGGAAGTACCTACAACTCGTCCCTTGGACTCGTAAGTGACCCTGTTAAAGAAAACTTACCTAGCGACCTACGAATAGATCCTACGACTCGTACAACTGAGGTACAATCCGTAGGATGAATCATAGGTCAGAGCTTGGAATAATTTTTCTCTGATCCTCACCACGACTGCTGCTACAGCTTGTGATGATCACGAGTCGTACTGAGAGCCATAGAAGTTGATGTTTCAGCTTCCTGTTTTTAATTTCGCTGCACACTGAGCACACATTAGTTCAATAACTTGGGTTGCCTTCCAAGAAACACTTGATTTAATATCGCGGCATGCTGTAGGTGGCCTGGTTACTCAGACTTTACCAAACTACCACATGGGTTGCCCCCAAGAAGCGCTTGATTAATGGCACGATGGAAATCTCTTGACTACTCAGAATTCGTCAAGTGGTTCATACTCATCCTCTAGTGCTGAGATTACACTAAATTCCTTGGGTTGCTTCATTGTCCTACAGATGTTGAAAGTGACCTCTTCTTGGTTTTATCTAAACTTCAGCAGACCAGCTTTCACATCTACTAGAGTCCTCCCGATTGCAAGGAATGGTCTCCCCAAAATAATGGGGACCTCATAATCAAACTCGCAATCCAAAATTACGAAGTCTGCTGGGAATATTAATTTGTCTACCTTGACAAGCACATCGACTAGGATGCCCATTGGCTTTTTAACCTTTCTATCGGCAATCAGAAGCCACATGTTGGTCGGTGTGGGGGCTCCCAATCCCAATTTATTGAATACTGCCAAGGGAATCAAATAAATTCTAGCTCCTAGATCACAGAGCGCCCTTACGAACTCGACATTGCAAATCATACATGGTATAGTGAAGGCACCTGGGTCTTCCTTTTTCTGAGCTAGGACCCTTGTAGCTATGACACTACAATGATGTACATTGTCAACAGGCTCATAGCTCACAGATCTCTTCTTAGTCACCAGTTCCTTCATAAACTTTGTATATCCTGGCATCTGCTCTAATGCTTCGACCAATGGCATGCTCACGGATAGTTGTTTAAGCATTGAAAGAAATTTTTGGAACTTACAATTCTCCGCCTTTTTCTTCATCCTTTGAGGGAATGGTGGTGGTGGTCGTGGAATAGCTTTATGCAATTGTGTTTCCCCTTGATAAATGTCAGGTTCCTTCTCACCTCTCGGGGCCTCTTGCAACTCGCCATTCTCTATCTCAGCACTCGTATTTTCTTCCTCAATTATGCTCTCTTTCGTCTTCTCAACTTCAACTGGAAATAGGGGGTCAACTATAGTTTTGCCACTCCTAGTCATCACTTCCATGCAATGTGCATTGTTCTTTGGATTTTGGACAGTGTTGCTAGGTAGTGTACCCTTTTGTCTAGGGTTCATTGATGCTGATAGTTGCCCAAGTTGATGTTCAATCTTCTTGATGGCGGTAGCATGAGATTTCACTTTCTGACCCATACTTGATAAGTCACTTCTGATCTCCTTCAGCCGATCATCGGTGGACCTCACTTTCTTTAACATCTCAGCCATCATGCTCTCCAATTTTGATTTCCCAACCTCCCATTCTCGTGCGTTAGGAGGCACATAGACTCCAGCCCGATCATTACTGCATCCATCGTTTTGTCTCAAATCTCCTTCGCGCTCACGACCTCGGCTCCTGTCTCTGAACCCCTTTCTGTTGTAGTTGTCTCTATACTAGTTCCGACCTTGATTGTTAGAACCTTGGCGCCAATTGCCTTGTCCAGACGCTTGGGCGTTGGTTCGTAAACCCGCCACTTGGCTATCCAGGAAGTTTGCCTCTTCCTCATAATCAGACTGATCAGCTCCATGCTCCCTTCCTTGAGTTCCCACTGCATTTACCTGTTTGTCTCCAGCTCCCATAATATTCTTTGTCAGCAAGTCCAATGATCGGTGATCGTGGGCAGAATTGCATGCCCAAGTGATACTTTATTACTTAATTTTGACTTGTTATCTACTTCTATGTGTAACATTCTCATGTGATTTTTATGTAAATGTGGATTTATACTAGCCAACATGATTAGCTATTGTTTTTGCAATTTAAAATGAATTTTGGAAACTAATCTACATGTTGGTGAAGTAAAGGAATGGACTCGGAAGCAAAACGCGAAAGTCGGCAAGAAAATACTAAGCAATTGATGCTCCGCGATAGAGGCCGTGGCACGCTACTATCGCGGTAGCATTCTGCCTAGAGTGAAGTTTTTGGCGGATTCCAGTGAAGGTGCGCGACAAGTCCGTGGCACGGAGCTGAGGCTTCGCGATAGCCTCCGTGCCACGCTGAGGCTAAGACTCTGTGCATCCAAGTTCCAGTGAGGCTCCGCGATAAGGCCGTGGCACGGAGCTGATGCTCCGCGATAGCCTCCGTGCCACGTTGCCAGTTTATTCCGGGAAATTTCTCACTTGTATAAATAGCACACTTAGATTTTATT
>JACEIK010000528.1:100679-132131 GCA_018107945.1 Datura stramonium | reverse complement strand
ATGAGAATATGAGTTGTTGCATCACAGAAATGTGTAATGTAAATCTCATAATTCTTTAATTGGTGAGGAGTTCGAAAGACCCAATCCATTGTTAATAATTTCGGACTAACAACCGAAGAAAAGTGTTGACTGAAATTTAATCAATAAATTACATATCTGCATGTTTTGCCTTAACCTCAGCTTGTTCGTGCTATTGTTCAGATTATAATTCATAATTTTAACTTAAGGTTACATTAACTAATATTCTTGAAAAATCAACATTTGTTTTGCTTGTCTACTTGTATAAAGAAGTGTGTATACTAAACACTTAGAGAAAAATTACTCCTTCATTACAGTCCCTGTGGGTTCGATACATGGCTTGAAATAAAGTCACTTTATTACTCGTACGACCACGTGCACTTGCGTGTGATTGGGAGTGAACAAGTTTTTGGCGCCGTTGCCGGGGACGGGCGCAATTGGTGACTTAATTTTCTTAGTGTTAGTTTACAAGTTTGATACAAGTGTTGACAACTTGATCTTAGCGATTTCTCTTGGGGGTACTAAATTGTTTCTGAACGCTGGCAAGACATAAGGAGTTGGTGGATCCGTTTTTAGAGCCGGAGAGACAATTTCATCTACAGAAGAGGGAAGCTCTAGAAAAGAAGTTGCAGTTATTAAGGAGGGCAATTCTGGAGCGACAGTAGCATCCACCGATTGTAAGGGCAGTTTTAGTGCCAGAAGAGATGGCAGCAAGACCGGTCCGCGAGGTGGCAATCCCACATGCGAATAATGTAACATCCAGNCAGGAGGGAGATTTGAACTTAAGCAGAATATGGTGCAGTTATTGCACACCAGCGGGCAATTTACAGGTCTCCCTCATGAAGATCCACAACAGCATCTCCATAGGATTCAGCTTGGTGAAGCCTCTTCGAATTTCCTTTTATAAGGGTAAGGAGATGGATTTCTCACATCACACCTCAATAGAAAAACCAAAGGAAGTTGAGGAAAATAAAACACAATAACATACTTTATTGTTTTACTGCATAGGAAGATCGACATATCAAGTCTTTGTATTTGAAAGATTGGGATGCAAAGACGAATGTGAAGCCTCTGAACAGATAATAGGAGAGGTAACCACCTTGAATACCTCTGTCTTTCATTGCTTGGGAACCACAAGGAAGTCATTATCAGTAAAGATATTGTTGGACCATGAAAAATAATGTTCTTGTAAAGTGGTAGATGACAGAGAGATTCACAGTGCTTTTCCATCACGTATGAAGAGGAAGGTTATTTTATTAATAACCACAAATGGTTCTCTAAATGTGAGTACCATTCTTCACTAACTGGTTTCATGGAGAATCAAAGGAAGAGAAATAAGAATTCTTCATGACCTTGAAAGAAAATTGAGGGGAAAATTCAAACTTTGTGCAAACATTCTATCACATAACAGTGGAAGATAGTCCATGCCTAGACGATGTGGATGATGATGTTTAATAGGATCCCCCTCAACTCGAAAATAGCGTACAATCAACTATAGATGAACTCAAGGAACTAAATCTAGACACTCTGGAAGACCTACATCTAACCTTCATTGGTGCGCTTCTTACACCTCAAGAAGATTGGGAATACCTCAAGTTATTGATTGAGTACAAAGACATCTTTGCTTGATCATACAAAGAAATGCCAGACCTTAGTCCTAGGTAAGTATTCATCATTAGAAATCAAAAGTGGAGCACTCCTTATAAAGTAGTCACAACATATGTTTCGCTCTGAGTTGGTAACACAAATTTGAAGTAGAGGTCAACAAGATCATCAAAGACGATTTATTCAAGAAGTGAAGTACCCATCATGGATCTCGAACATTGTATCTATCAAGAAGAAGAATGGGCATACATGTCTGCATTTATTTTCGAGACACGAATAAGGCCTGTCTAAAAGATGACTTGCCACTACCAATCATTGAAATCATGGTTGATTCTACAACTAGGCATGAAGCTATGTCATTTATGGATGGATCTTCTGGATATAATCAAATCAGAATGTTTCCAAAAGATGAAGAATACTCTATTTTTAGAACTCCAAAAGGAATATATTGTTACAAGGTGATACCTTTTAGTTTAAGGAATGTCGGTGCCACCTACCAATGAGCAATGCAAAATATTTTAACCGACATGCTTCATAGGAGAATGAAATGTTATATCGATGACTTGGTGGTGCAGATGAAGCATAGACATAACTATCTTTAAGACCTTTGAATTGTTTTTGAACAGTTAAGGAAATTTGACATAATGATGAACCCACTCAAATGCACATTTGGAGTTACCTTAGGAAAGTTTCTTGGATTCATCGAACACCACCATGGAATTGAAGTTGACCCCCCAAAGATTGACGCCATTCAGAAAATGCCTGAGCCCAAGAACTTGAGAGAGCTCTGCAGTCTACAAGAAAATTTGGCATTCATTCATGTCTCTAACCTAGCTGGACAATGTCAACCATTCAATCATCTAATGAGGAAAGATGTTTTTTTCATTGGGATGAATCATGTAAAATTGCTTTTAAAGGTATCAAAAGGTACTTGTTGAATCCACCTAGTTAGGGGCACCGATACATGGGAAACCGTTGATATTCTCCATCGTTTCACAAGAGCGATCACTTGGGGCACTACTAGATCAAGAGAATGATGAAAAAAAGAATAGGCGTTATACTACCTAAGTTGAACTTTGATAAGATCTGTGTTGAACTATACCCCTATTGAGAAAATGTGTATAGCGTTACTTTATGCGATAAAGAAACTAAGACACTATATTGAAATATATACCATCAAGATAATTACTCGAGCTGATCTTGTAAAGTTTGTAATGACTCAACCAGTTCTCTCTGGATGTTTAGCAAGATGGTCCATATTTTTTAACCAATATGACATTGTATACACACCTCAAAAGGTTATCAAAGGACAAGAACTCACCAATTTCCTTGTCGATCACCCTCTTTTAGCAGAGTGAGAGGTTTCAGATGAGTTTCTAGATGAAAATGCATTATTCATTGAACAATTGCTAGGATGGACAATGTTCTTTGATGGAGCGGCACATCACGATTGTGCAGGGGCAGGTGTTGTGTTGATATCTCCAGAAAGACTAATTTTGCCATTTTCCTTTATTTTGGGTGAAATATATTCTAACAATGTTGTAGTGTATCAAGCTTTAATTGTTGGCCTTGAAATGACATCAGGTATGAAGATTCTATAGTTGTATATTTATGATGACTCTAAGTTGATCATTAATTAGCTCTTGGGAAGTTATGAGCTGAAAGAAGACCTTTTGTCATATCACCGATATGCTGCTTGTTCACTTGAAAGTTTCGATCAAGTGTTCTTAAACCACGTCCCAAGAGAAGAAAACCACATGGTTGATGCTTTGACTAACTTAGCCACAACAATGGCACTTGAAGAAAATGAGTCAACCAAGTGTGTATATGTCATCGATGGGTTATTCCTGGACGTATGATCTCCAAATCAATGAAAGCCACCATACATAAGTTCAAGTAATTTAAGGAGAAGACGGGAGGAAACCATTGATTGAATACCTCAAACATGAAAGGCTGCCCCGAGGATCCACAAAAAAGGGTAGACATCAAGAGAAGGACACCACGATTCATCTTTTATGAGGAAATATTATTTCGTCGCTCTTATGAAGGACTACTCCTATGTTGTCTTGACAAAGGAGAAGCTCAACAAACAATGGAGGAAGCATATTCTGGCACTTGTGAAGTGCACCAATCAGGGCCCAAACTTAATTTTTGAATCAAGAGGATGGGATACTACTGGTCAACCATGGTGATGGACTATCTGGAGCATGCCAAAAGGAGTCAAGCATGTCAATTTCATGCCAATTACATCCACAAACCTCCAGAGCCTCTTCATCCAACTGTAGCTTCATGGCCATTTGACGCATGGGGACTTGATGTTGTTGGACCTCTTCCAAAGTCATAAAAAGGGCAGATGTACATCCTGACTGCTACTAGCTACTTCTCAAGGAGGGTTGAAGTTGTGCCATTAAAATAAGTGGAGAAGGAAAATATTATTTATTTTATCAAGTCAAAAATAAAATTTAGGTATGGCATACCAAGATACATAGTTACTGATAATGGAACGCATTTTGACAACAAGCTCATAAGGAGTCTGTGCGAGAAGTTTAGTTTTAAGCAACATAAGTCTTCAATGTACAATGCACCTACCAATGGTCTTGTTGAATCTTTTAACAAGACACTTAGTAACCTATTGAAAAAAGTCATTGCAAAGAATAAAAGAGACTGGCATGAGAAAATTGGTGA
The DNA here is from genome assembly GCA_018107945.1 of Datura stramonium. NCBI lineage: Eukaryota > Viridiplantae > Streptophyta > Magnoliopsida > Solanales > Solanaceae > Datura > Datura stramonium. Next base: position 127,823 of record JACEIK010000528.1, on the reverse strand, counting down.
AGCTTTGTGGGCATATCTAACAACTTTTACAACTGCTACACAAAAGACTTCACACTCTTAGAATATGGAGTAGAAGCAGTCCTTTCACTGGAGCAACAAATTCTATCATTGTGAATCGCAATCCAAGAAGGACGTACAGCCGAAAACAATGCTCAACTTTGTCTAGCAGAATTTGAGGCATTGGATGAGAAAAGATTAAAATCATAATAAAGGTTGGAGTGCTATCAAGCTCGACTAGTTAGAGCTTTTAACAAGAAAGTGAGGTCGCGATCATTTCAAGTGGGAGACTTAGGTCATATTACCTCCATGTACTGTCCCCGAGTGAAGTGTATCGTTTGNAGCTCGACTAGTTAGAGCTTTTAACAAGAAAGTGAGGTCGCGATCATTTCAAGTGGGAGACTTAGTCTTAGCTGTTAGAAGACTCATAATCCTCGACAGGCCCAAGGGAGAAAAGTTCAGAAAAAAATGGGACGGTCCGTATGTCATAAAGGGAGCATATTCAAGTGTAGCATACAAATTTGTTGATAAAGAAGGTTTAAGAGTTAGTCCAATCAACGGAAAATTTCTAAAGCAATATTTCTCATGAAAGTCATCTGCGCTCCTTGACTTACAAGCATAAATTGAATGTTACTCCTGGCCTGCTGAGTTTAAATTATGTATGAATCCAAAAAAATAAAAGACATAACAATAAAATAAAAAGAGTCCGCTAGGTTGAAACCCTCAAAATAGGCGACCTAGGCAAAATTTGGACAAAAAAAAACTCATTTTTTCTGAACTACCTTATGACTTATTCCTCATTACCAAGGTACATAGATAACTTAAAATATTATTCTAAGTTCAGTCACATGAGTTAAAAAAAAAAGGGTACATCTTTACTTGATCATCATAATAGTTCTTTCAAGTGGCGTAGATAACTCGCGATTTAAAGGTTTCTACGTCGAGTTATGAACTTTCTATGACAGATTTTAGTCCTGAGATTAACTTTCTAATGAAAGAAGCGGCTCTTAATTTAGATGTTTCTACGCTGAGTTATGTGTTCTCTACCATAGGTGCGCAAAGCTGAAAAATCGAGCAAGGTAGAATTTGAGCTAACTTTGGAGAAATATCTGTTCAAATCCAGAAGCTTTTGACTGGAATTTTTATACAGATTGTAGTTCTAAGAGTTATATTTCCAACAAAAAAAGCACCTCATAATTTAAATGATTCTATGCCGAGTTATGAATTTTCTACTAAAGATGCGCAAAGCTGAAAAATCAACTAAGGGAGAATTTGAGCTAATTTTAAAGAAATATTTGTACAAATCCGGAAATCTTTTGGATGTGATTTTTATAAATATATCTCTACGAGTTATCTTTCCATCAAAAGAAGTGTCTCATGATTTAAATACTTCTACATCGAGTTATAAATTTTCTACTAAAGGTGCACAAAGCTGAAAAATCGAGCAAGGCAGAATTTGAGCTAACTTTGGAGAAATATCTATATAAATCCAGAAAGATTTTGACTATAATTTTTATACGAATTATAACTGTGAGAGTTATATTTCTAATGAAAGAAGCTTCTCATGATTTAGATATTTTACCTTGAATTATGTATTTTTTACCACAGATGTGGCAAGCTGAAAAAACAAATCAAGCAAGACAGAATTTAAGCTAACTTTGAAGAATAATTTGTATAAATCTAAAAAAACATTTGACTGTGATTTTTATAAAAATTATATTTATGGTAGTTATATTTTCAATAAAAGAAGCGGCTCATTATTTAGATTCTTCTATGGAGTTATGAATTTTCTACCACAGGTGCGCAAAACTGGAAAAAAAATCAAATAAGCCAGAAGTTGAGCTGATTTTGAAGAATTATATATACAAATCTATAAAAAATTTGACTATGATTTTTATATAGATTGTAGTCCTAATAGTTATGTTTCCAACAAAGAAAGCAGCTCATAATTTAGACTCTTCTATGCCAAGTTACGAATTTTCTACCACAATCGCGCAAAGCTGCAAAGCAGGCATATTAGATTTCGAAATCAATTTAAGAAATTAGTTATGATCAATCTGGAAGGAATTTCTAACTGAAATATTAATATATTACATACCATTGAGTTCTGATTTTTTAGGATCAAGAAACCTGCAACTTTTACTCTGACAACTCGAGTTATGAATATCATACTACAAGCTCGCAAAGTTGAAAACTAATGTCACACAAAAAGATAATAATCTGCACAAAAGGTTGTAAATCATATTTGATGTTATCAGATATAAATTATCAATAAGGTCTAAATATTATTTTATATAATGGAGGCAGGTTAAAAAAAGAAGAGAAAATATTCAAATTTAAAGGCGGGATGATTCATATTGAAATAAAATCTTGCTCCAATAAAGAAATGTCACTATATCATAGTAATAAAAAAAATCCTAAGCAAGAATCTAAACTATGAAAAAGGTTTTGACGCCTAGGATTTTCTAGCGATTCATCTCTCAACCGTCTCTTTCAATTTGAAAAATTTTTCTATTTCATCTTCAGATAGTGGACCATTCTCCTTAATAGCACGAATCTCGCTTTCAAAGCCGATGATGTTCTCTTGATTTTTAGATAACTGTCGCCTTTGTTCATCTGTATGTGTCATGGTCTTCTTCCTCTTCATAGACAAGGTCTTCAACTCTTTTTCAATTTTCGCAAGTGTCGCTTGAAGATCCTCCATGCACCCATTAGCCTTTGTGCTTTTCTCTTTTGCATCAATAAAGCATTGTTGCACATCGGAAAGCGATTTATGGTGGCATTCTCTAGTTATTCCCTGGGATGAGGGCGATTCATTGCATCATACTCTTTGTATGTATCGAATAAAACATTAACAGAGCCCTCCAAAGTAGAAATGTCAAATGCATCAGTCCCTTTGATCTCTTTGAGAATCAAATTAACACCCTCTTTCAACTTTGAAAAATTGTGGAAGGGTCAACAAAGAATCTCGTCATTCAGTCACATAATGCACCCCACATCTTGAAAATATAAGACATCTTAAAAGAATAGATCATCTCTTGTGGTTCAAAATTAGAGGCAGCAAGTGGCGACAAACATGATGGAGTTACAGAAGCTTTAGAAGACTTAACTCGAGCAACTGCAACTTTTGCCTCATTTACCAAAACTTATGGAGGAAGAGGAGGAGATATCTCAAGGAAACTTGGGCTTGTAGCACCATCCTCATCAAAAATGCCATTAAACTTGTCAGTAGATGCGCCTTCGAAATCCAACTTCAAAAAAAAGGAGTAAAGTTAACAAGGTGTAAAGAAGGCTATAAAAATAGAAGAAGAAAAGTAATTTTACTTGTTCTACGAGCTCACGCAATGGCATAGTGGAGCTAGGATCACCAACAAAAAATATTTCACTGTCTATAGTAAGTAACGGTGTCCAAGTTGGTGAATTCGCAACTTAATCTTTTACCTTCTTCTTTTTGTGCTTCCAGTTAGGGGTGTTCATGGTTCGGTTTGGATCAATTTTAGATCAAAACCAAAATCAAATCAACTTAATCGGTTTTTAAATTTCTAAAATCAAATCAAACCAAATAAATAAAAACTATCGATTTAGTTCATGTTGGTTTGGTTCGATTTGGTTCGATTTTTCAGTTTATAACTAGCTAATAATAAATTGATAATAGTAAAAAAATGACACATGAGATAACTATTTCAAATGAACAAAATGAATTAACAAATTTCTCTCTACTATCACAAGATGAATGTATCTGAATTTTCTATTATTTTTCAACACTATTTCAAAGTTTTAGCATGTTTAAGTTGATAAGGGAAGAGGTTCTTCTACTTCACATGTTTAATATCCACACAAAAATAATATACAACTTTAAATAGAATGGTCAACCCTTCAAAAATCAAAGGGGTAAACGATTGAATAATAGGTGGATGTCTTAGAAAAAAAATTAAAAATCGACAATACACCACACCATATATAGATAATTAGACTTAGTGTATTGAGTTTGAACATATTTTTTAAGAAATAGAATTTAAAAGTATTATAGTTCATGTGAAATAAGTATACTAAAACNCATTCATTATTCAAAGAATGACATTTCGCCCGTAAGTTGTAACATAAGTTAATATTAGGGTTTCATGGTTCGATTTAGATTGATTTTTAATTAAAATTAAAATTAAATTAATTTAATCGGTTTTTAAATTTAAAAAATCAAATTAAATCAAATAAAAAAAATAATCATCGATTTGATTCTTGTTGATTTGGTTTGGATTTTCGGTTTATAACTAGCTAATGATAAATTAATAATAGTGAAACAATAGAGACATGAGATAATTATTTCGAGTGAATATTAGGAATCAAAAAATTTCTCTCTATTATCACGAGATGAATATATCTGAATCTTCTACTATTTTTCAATACTATTTCAAAGTTTTAGCATGTTTAAGTTGCATAAATGTAGATTCTTCCATTTCACATGTCTAATATCCGCATAGAAACAATATGCAACTTTAACTAGAATGGTCAACCCTTCAAAAATCAACGTTGAAGAGTAGATGGATGTCTTAGCAAGAAAAATTAAAAAATCGGCAATATGTCACACCACATATAAACAATTAGACTTAGAGTATTGAGTTTGAACATGTTTTTTAAATAATAGAATTTAAAAGTGTTGTAGTGCATGTGAAATAAAGTATACTAAAACCAAATTAATGATTAAAAGGTATAAAATATGTATAATTATTTATGAAAAACTAATATCATATATTCGAATAACTATAAAATTTATCGGTTTGATTTGGTTATTTTATTCGGATTTTTTTAGTAGAACCAAAATCAAACCGAATATTATCGATTTTTAAAATTTTAAACCAAACCAAATCAAATGTCAATTTTTTAATCGGTTTGATTTGAACTGCGGTTTAATTTGGATTTTCATCAAACCGTGAACACCCCTACTTCCAGTGGTGATCTTGGTCTACATCACCCTTCGCGAGCTTGTCGCTTCGCTGTCATCTACAACTTCGTTATCTGAGAGAGGAATTGGAGTCTTATCCTTGCAAAGTACTTCGGTTGACATTTGTCCATTGTCGTTCTCGAATGAAGTAGAAGGATCTTTTATCTTACAGGTGTTGTCCAACACCAAAGAAGGAGTAAAGCTCGGTTTTGAAGTCGTTGAAAGAGGCTTAGCTCCTTTTTTAGTTCACACTGGCACGCCCTTTGAAGTTAAAGACTTAGGTGACGATTGACTCTCCTTTGACTTAACAATAGAAGAAGACTTATTTCGATCCTACGGTTGAGAGTGGTGAACTTTGGAAGGTGCATGGATGTCATCATGCTTCAAGCATTTAAACATAGTTTTGTTCTTCCCAGTAGGTTTTACTTGACTAATTGATCACCAATCTACAATCGATGCATCATTAAAGGCCTATCAGGATGTGGTTGTATGATAACTATTGAAGAACTACTGAGACGAGTGCAGGAATCCCAAAGTCGTACCAACTCTTGTAGTATGCCATTATATGATTGTCCGATGAGGTCATTAGGGAGGTCTTGGTTGAAACCAAACTGACGACTAAATCTATAAGGATTGTAACGCTCAATAACAAGTTGGTTATCGCATCAGACTGTGAAATAATTCGAATGGAGGTTAATTAAGTAATCATTCCAAGAGCTAGACAATTCACTGTTATCCACAACAGACAACTCTTTAGACTGTATCAAGGCCAAATGGTGGAGATTGTGAATATCCACATCCTGAAATAGTCATCGTGCACCTGGAAGGCCAAAGTACTTTGCCATCTTCTCTCCAACAATCTTATGCATACGAGCGCCATTATAATGACGACTAGCTTGATAATAAGTGTGTAAATAACCACTAATCCATCCATAGAGGTACTGGATGGGAAAATTTATGTCACTCACGCCTAAGTTTAATGAAGTTGAGATCTCTTTCAAACCCCTACTGATACTTGCCAAGACTAGGATCGCTAATGAAAACTTCTCCTCATGAGCCATTAAGCTCGAAACCTTGAAGTCACTGGGACGAATGTTGTCAAGCTTCTTGGTTGGAAAAACAAACCTACAAAATCAGCATGCAAGAAAGACAGCTAAATTCATCTCTTCTCTAAGAAACTCTTCCACGCCTAACTTGATGAAACGAGCATTCTCTTCCTCAGTCCGTGGTAAAAATGACATGTCGATATGACCTTAGAATTTTGACTCGACCTTGGTTTAGCCCGTTGTTTAGACACCCATGCTGGAGGCTCTTTATACTTTTTTGGTCCTTTGAACTAGAAACTCATCCAATCACGGATGGAGGTCTTTGAAAGCTGATAAAATGCTAAAAATAAGTAGGCATAAGTTTAGGAAAAAATGGTTTCCCATGTTTATCTGCTTGAGTCAATTCTTGGGCCGAAGAGACAACTTCATAGTAGAAAGCTCCATGAACAGGAAGGCCTCCAATTATATGCATATCCCGTAGTGAAATAGAGAGCTCACCAATTCCACTACATATTATGTTAGTTGCTTAATGCCATAGTTCACAAAAATCCCGAAGCACATTCTCGTTGATGTCGTATGGGAAGGCGAAAAAGGCATCATATACCTTAACACGTTCCAACTCCTTCTTGTTGCGGCTAAGAACATCCTCTACCATTCCCAATAGCAAGATGTATATCGAAATTCGTCGTAGCTGGATTGAGGATAGCTCCATGTGGCCAAACTTTCCTCTGAAACTTAGGGACAAGTAGTGGCAGCTTCCTCATTATGGGTAGATGATTTCAGTAGAAAAGTAGTCATGTTGAAAACCTTGTTTGGGTCGAGAACATCAATCTTCTCCTTTGCTAACCATTTGATTAGATGAAGAGATTCGGCAAATGGTTCTCTGTCAAGAGGGAAGGCACCAATCACTGGAGGATGGATCTCTAAGGCAAGGATTCTAGCATGGGGATCTCACTTGTAGCTCATTATTTCAAATTGGGGATGTGGTTTTCTTGCTATCATATTGAAAGTTTATCTCACCTACAGGAAACAGAAATTGTACCCTCTACACTTGAAAACCTACCAAGGGTATTAAAGAATAAGATGAAGTTCATGAAGCCATGCAAAGTTGATATAAGCAACAGATCACAATTCATAAGCCAAACTTTAGAAAATCGCCTAAGCAAATCTAGAAGTTATTTGACTGTGATTTTTGCGTAGGATGTAGCTTTTCGAGACTACTTTCTAGCACCATAAGCAGTTCACTATTCTGATGCTCCTACATCAAGATATAATTTATTTGATGAGCACGCATGAATCTGAAACGGCAGCTTATCAGAATTCATAAGCTGAACTTTGAAAATCACTTGAGCAAATCTAAATGCTATCTGACTGTGATTTTACATACAATGTAGCTCTTCGAGACTACTTTTTAGCGCCATAAGCCATTCATTATTCCTATATTCTTACATCAAGATACAATTTATTTGGTGAGTATGCGCAATTCTAAATCAGCAGCTTATTAGAATTCATAAGCCGAATTTTGAAAAATCACCTGAGCAAATTTAAAAGCTATATGATAGTGATTTCCACGTACGATGTAGCTCTTCAATACTTATTTCCAGTGCCATAAACCATTCATGATTCTGATATTCTTATGTCAAGATACAATTTATTTAGTAAGCACGCGCGAATTTGAAGCACCAGCTTATCGGAATTCATAGGCTGAAATTTGAAAAATCACCTAAGCAACTCTAGAAGCTATCTGACTGTGATTTTCACATACGATGTAACTCTTCGAGACTATATTCCAGCGCCATAATCCTTTCATAATTTTGATATTCCTACATCAAGATACAATTTATTTGGTGAATACGTGTAAATCTGAAGCAACAGCGTATCAGAATTCATAAGCTGAATTTCAAAAAATTATCCGAGAAAATTTAGAAGTTATCGGACTGTTATTTCCACGTATGACGTAGCTCTTTGAGACTCTTTGCAGCACCACAAGTCGTTCGAAATTTAGATGCTCCCATGATACGTTATGAATTTTCTCTCGCAGGTGCTCCAAGCTGTCAAAAAAAGTTTTTTTTTATAAAAAAATAAAAGGGAAAGCACAAGATTAGTTGCGGACCATAGAAAGCAAAAAGAAATAAAGTTCAGCAACTATAAATATGAGGGTTACATGAATCAATCAGAATCAAGCAAAAAAGTTCATTTACACTTGGACTACCTACTTTCTACAATTATAAATAGGAGGGTTACATAATTTTCCAAGGACATTCAACAAGCATCAGCTTGGACAACACTATTCTTCAAAGGAGTGGTTAATAGAGTTCTGTCTGGAGATCAACCCGAAACAACAAAGTGTTGTTCGACATTCCTGGACATCAAACACTTTTTCTAGGAGGTTCAAATCATCCTGCAATTCGAGAGATACACTGTTGAAGGTCCTCGAATCACGAAAAAACTTAGGAGAGAAGAATCAAAAGAACAACAAAATTATACCTCACAAAATTCATTAATAAAATTATTTTCTTTTATTTATTTTTATTACAGTTATATATTTCGGCATCTTTGGAAAATTTGTTGCGAACACATAAATTTGGTAATAATTTAAATGTAAACTTGTGCTAATGAAACTAACAAACAAAAAAAAACATTTAAAATTAAGCAAGAGCAAGTGGAGCAATATAATTAACACGCTATTTATTTTCCATTCTATAGAAGTATTATCCATACTTCAACACTTTACTTTTGGGTGTTTTTCCCCATTGAGTTGTACCTCACCATCCATTAAACGATTTCAAAAGTCACAAGAAAAATTTCGATTGCGAAGACGTAACAATTTGAATTAAAGTGTCACAATTTTGAATTATTGTCCAATTTGATTTTTAATCTTTATTTTTTTTAACCATGTAAAACAAAAGATTTTAGAGTACCTTTTTCCTTGTTATCTAAAAAGTTTGTAAACCGCCACTTTTGGACTTCCCTTTTTCCTCTTCTTCATGTTTTTTTTTCCTTCAAACATCTTATCCCACTTCTTTTTTTGTAGTATCTTGGGCCGTCTTTTAAGAAGAAAATGGAAATAGGTAACAAAGGCTTTGTAGACAAAAAGTTCATAAATTTAAGCCACTTATAAGTAATTGCGTTGAAAGATTCTGAAAAAAATTGACTGTCATTTTAGAGATCAGTTTATAACTTAAGAAGAAGAGGAGGTATGAAGTGTAGGTCTGTGAGAAGTGTATAATATAATAGATAATTTTAAGGAGTGACAATAATTCTCNGTTAAAAAGCTTAAAAGGTATAATAAATTGTATTTATGTAATTTTCTTAAAATAGTTGTAACTTTTTAAAATACCTTTTAAAAAAATTGTATTTGTGTAAGAAACTCTAATTAAATTTTTGTAGAAGTTATGCTGAGCGAATTAAGTTTGGATAGATAAGGATATTTCGATCCATAATTTTTTTATTAAATGAGCAGCAGAGACAAAATTAATGACCAACCTGAAACAGGAGGAACCTCTGCAAAAATAACTAATTTTACAAGCAAAATATTTAATCAAGCACATATCAAAAAATCAAATTAGAAATAATTGAATTGAGTTTTTTAAAAAACAAACTGAACTAATTTGGTTTGGTCAATATGCACTACTGAGAAACCAAAGAATTGAATTGAAATTTGAAAGAACCGAATGCCTACCCGATCGAATCGAAGTTTGAAAGAACCAAACGCTTACACCTACTCCCTACTAAATAGATTAAGTGAATCTTTCTGGTGGACCAATTCAGATCATTTAAATGGGCTCCATATTGGCCCAACTCCGTAAGTTAAGCGGTTTTGCTAGGCCTGGCGACAAAGGAAGGTCTATCTTCGAACGACAGCTAAATGTTCATTTTACAAGGAAATTAGATCTCTTGACCTTTTACAATTTGAATAGAAGAAAATAATTTTTTTAGATCTCTTATATGTAAAAATAATTGTCACGCCCCGCCCTGGGGGTATGACTGGCACCTGGTGCCCTAGAAGGACCTGGACTACTAACTGGTGGGCCTAGGCACATCTGGTGCCTGGCTAGNCAAACTCAAATAACAGCCTCTTGCAGAAATGCAAGGTAAGATTGCATACATGAGAAGTAAAATAAAGCGGAAGAATAGCTACTTGTGATGTGATGGTAGCATTTTGATACGGTGATGTTGTGTCTTTTGGGATGCGAATCGTTGTTCAAGCGGTTGCGGTTACACAATTATTTGAGAAAAAAATAATTTTCTAGTTCTTTATTTTAAATAAAAAGTAGTATTATGATCTTTTTATAAGCGATCTTCATTTTATACATAAAAGATCATTATTTTTATATATACGAGATTTGAAAATGTCACTTTTTTTATTTAAATTATAAAACGCTAAGAGATCTCAGTTCCACATTATTTTCTGAAATAAATAAAAGTAGAATTAGTTGTAGTCACCTTTTAGCTAGTTTTCTTTTCTCTTGCTGATGAAGTTTCTTTGAAAATAATATTTTTCCAATTGACTTTTGCTCCGATCTCCCCTATGTCTAAGACGTTGTTTGGGCTAAGCTCAGGATTCTTTATTGAATGAATAACATACTAAAAAAAGTTATATTTCCACCATGCTTAAGTTGATGAGAAGGTTCAATAAGCTCGTAATAAATATCATGATATTAAATATGCAACAATTATCAGTAGGAAGTGAGGTAGCAACAAATGCATGGAAATATTTTAGCCAAGAAATGTGAATCCAATTTCAACAGAAGGATGAAACTTTGGTTAATGCCTGGAAATCTTGTGAGGTTCAAAACATAGAAGTGTACCAAATTTGGATAGAGAACAAAGGTTGCAGTAGGTTGATGATTTGCATTAAATAAGTCCACATATGATTGATATAAATGATGCATATAGCCGACTCCAACTAATTTTCAAGTGTTTGGAGCATTTTAATATTATACTATATTTTATTAAAACGTCTCACTAATGTTTAATTTCTCATATTTATTATGATGAATGTGACATTACTTTTCTCATAGACTCTATGTCTTTGTTCACCCAAATTATACCTCATTATATTTTGTAACTCATGTAACCTCTAAGTCATAATTCTCCGATAATTTACTCACATTAATATTACCCCACTTTCCTTCAATCATTACGAGGAAGAATTCTCTTCACCTATAAATAGTGGTGGTCTTATCTTGTGTTGTAGCAGGAAAAAATAGATGAGGAATGGATGAGAAGTATTATATTGTGTTTATATATTGAGGTTAGTGTAGTGAAAAAGAGAGTTGAGACAAAGAAAATATGTGTTTATATATTGAGGTTAGTGTAGTGAAAGAGAGAGTTGGGACAAAGAAAATATTCCAAGCCCTCAACTAATTCACTATACAAAAGAGAGTAATTTTGTGTTGAAGGAAGGTGTTCCTTCGTTAGAGTTTTGGACTTTTCAACTAATTTGGAATTGTTTGAATTATACGACGTTGTTGGGTTGTTGTATCTTGAAGGGGACAAGCCGAGAGTATTACTGCTGAACCGGTGAAGATTATACCACAGTGACTTGAATCTATTTACAGAGAAAGAAATATCCGCGCCTCAACCTGAATATTTATTTGTTCATTTTATTTTTTTATAGCGGTACTTTATGGTATATTCACCAACAAGTAGAGAAAAAGCCACTATTGAGATTAGAACTCAAACTAGGATCTAGCAAGAACCAAGAAGCCACAATGTGGTATCTTTATCCACCAAACACCAAATAAATTATTTGATTAGGACAAAACCAGTGTTTTCCTATGAACAAGAGAGTAAGGGAGTTGCCTGACATCTAATCTTAACCCAAATCTGAATGTTACCCTTAGACACCAAAGGGAAATGGCCAAGCTCGCAAGAATATTTCCTTAAAAGGCTAATCAAAGCAAAACCATTAGTATATCATCAACACATCTCTTTTCAAGTGCATGATGGAGTTATCACATTTGTGTATAACAGTTTCAAGTGTTGTTTATAAAGATTTATCAGAAACCTTCCAGACATTGATGTTTCTCAAAGTCTACTCCAAACAATCCATAGATTTGAACTGTAAATTTACCAATCTAATTCAAGCTTTTCAATAATAATTACAAGAAAAGTTTCTTCTTTGCTAGTCAAGAAGTACAGAGCACGAGAAATGCCACTACTATTGCAAAGGATCCCTGAAAAATAAATCCAAATTGCAATATCTGAATGTATGAGTTTTAAAGAGAACAAGATTAAATAATCAAAGCACACACAGCAAGAATAAATATCATAAGAAGTCCTACAGGTTACTGCTCCAGAAGCTGCTGGGTAATAGGGGAGGATAGCTCTCTCTCGCAAGCGAAGTTATCATCTTCTGGTTCGCTCCAATTTATATTGTTAGAGTTATTGTTGATACTGGGCTCTGAACTAGCATTGCTGCTCGTGGCTAGCGGAGAGTCAGAAACACTACCTGTCTTATTCTTTGTGGAGCTAGAACGGATACCGTTTGCTGAAGAAGCAGAGGCCCGTGTCAGAACTGGACGTAAGGTTCCATTAACACTTCGTCTTATATCCTGTTCAAAAGTGGACCATAAACGTAAATTTAGGAAATAGAATGTGTTACAATGCTTGTGATGCAGGTATGCTCGAGACTTCTTTAACAAGCACATTAGTAGTTTACTTTTAATTTGAATATTTATTGAAATTAAATGAGCATGAGAAGGTATGTACCATGTGCCGTAGAGCCATATCCAAAGACTTTTTGGAGAATGATCTTCCAAAGCCTGAATTTTCTCGGGACAGAGATTTCTTGGAGGGATTTTCATGAGATAGATTATCATCTTGCTTGGGGGGAGCTAGTTTCCTCATGTTTACTACCCTTTCAACCATCTGTGTGCCTATCAACACAGGGTTCACATCATCTTTCTCATTACCATATCCCCTACTCTTGGAAAGTAGAGCAGCTGCATTGCTCAAAAAAATAGCAGTTGTTGCTCGTTGTCTTGAAGGAGAACAGGATCTCCGTCTGGGTTTCCCATCAACATTTGAATTAGTGGTAGAGGATCGTGCACCAGGTGCAGTTGGTCTTCCCCTAGATGCAGATGCAGGCCTTTTAGGCACTGATGTCTTAGAATTGATAGAAGAATCACGCGAAAGACTTGGTGTCTCCAAGGGTTTCAATGGCCTAGACTTCACAGTTGGAGATGTACCCCGAGATGGTGCAGTTTTTTTCAATGTTGTGGTACCCGTTTTTGTTGATGAAGAAGAGCGAGACCCAGAAACTGATACAATAGGAATGGACGATGGAGTTGATGGTCGACGAGTTGGTGTTGCCGACCTTGACGCTGACTTGGAAGCTGATGGTTTGGAGGATCTACTGGTTGGGGTAGAAGAGCGTGGAGCAGCTCGTGTTGGAGTTGAGGATCTTGCTGTTGAAGCAACAGGCTTAACAGAAGGCAATGTCGCTCTTGAAGTAGGAGTAGAAGATCTTGAGGGCTTGGATGCAGAAGCACGAGGACGTCCAGTAGGTGTCGCTGACCTTGTGGAAGTTTCCTTTTTTCCCCCTGATGATGAAGGCTTTCCATTTCCAGCAGAAGAGTTTTTGCTTCTGGACGTAGCTGGCTGTCCAGTTGAATTAATCTTTAACGAGGGCCCTTCCAGTGAGTTTGCGGCCTGGAATATAAAGCAGTTCAGACTAACATATTGTTTTGCAATCCACCTCAAAATAGCTGTAACAGCATGCTAATAGAGAAGGCATAAAATTTCTTCAACTGAAAACACTGTATTAGCATTTAGTGGCAAAATTGAGTACACTATCATATCAGCATTCAATGAATTTGATCCACCTCAATAAATGTAACAGCATGATAAATAGAGAGGTAGAAAATTTCTTCAACTGAACATCATATCAGCATTCCATGGCACTAAAATGAGTATAATATCGTATAAACATTCAGTGGCACTAAAATGAGTATATTGTACCTGAGCTATATCATGCCCGATGCTTATTTTAGATTCTGGTGCAGTTGTACTTGAATCTTTCTCAATTTTACAGTCTTGGGCAGTTGAACCAGAATTCGCCGCAATCTGGTGCACCGGAGTATTCTGTTTTTCCACCTGAGGTGATGGATCTGAAGGAGACTGAGGTGGTGAAAGGAGCCTGAAAATCAAATTAGCAGATAAAATTTGACGTATAATGGCAGAACCATCACACAGCACCGTATTTTCATGAAACAACGAATATACAATTTAACCATGGTTCAGTACATCATGACTAACAGCCTCAGACCAAATTCTAGTAAGGAAAGCTGATCTCTAAAAGCACATTTAACCATTCAACCAGACTGTTAGACTTTGAAATAACTTTCCTTTTCTCAAGAACATGGAAACTGAAGCAGAATCAATATAGTCGCACACGATTTCTTTTCTCTGTCGAAGATCGTAAGTGTTTAAGCTTAAATGTACCAAAAGATAACAGTCCTACAGTGCACAAAATAAATCAGCAGAATCTTGGTTTAGAAGAATTGATAAGGTACTCCACTCCTTGCTCAGTCTTGACGTATGTGCTTGTTTGATCTTCTCTTGTTCATATTATCGCTTAATCTTAGAATGCTAAGGGAGCAACTTCTCTTGTTCGTCACAAATAGAAGATCTATTTAGATCAGATTTTAATTTAACAATGACTAAGAAGTTCCTTTATGCTGTGACAAGTCCCTTTGACAGTAATAAACTTCTATAATTCATCACAAAAAATTAAAACAAAAGTATGTTTTGACAGGGTTGAAAAAGAAAGGGAACAAATATGCAGCACCGTAAAAGGGAACAAATATGCAGCACCATAAATTTTTACTATAACAATATAGGAAAAAACAGTCATCAGATAGGCCAAGAAACAACATCACCCATAAACTTAGTCTTCTAGCTCTCAAAGAAGAATTAGGACAGAGAACTATTAAAATGAGCAGAAAAAAGAAACTTAAAAATAAATATCCACTACCAATTAGTATATCCTTTGAAATATTTGACTAACAATGCTCCACAAAATTATAAAATGGAAGGCCACAAACTATGACAATGCTCAAGACAAAATTACCTCATGCAGTAATTAGTATCGACATTCTTAGATTTGTCTTTTTATCTTTTCTTTATTGATAGATAGCCTGCGTAGAGTCCAATGAACAGAACATGGGTGCAAGTAAAGGCAAGTAAAATACTATAAAACTTCCAGAAAATAAAATCGCTACCACATCGTGACACACTAGACCTTTTGAACTCCCAAATAAAATGTCACTTACATACTATCAGTCCATAAATTGTTAGAGGCTGCATAAGCTATTCGGTTTCTTCTTTTAGCTCAAGACAATAAATAACAAGTAGCAAATCAAAGTAGAAGAAAGAAATGCAGCAACAGAAAGAGTCATCACTTGGCCAGCACAAAAATGTTATAGTAAATACCAGTCATAGTCATTCTTGTCATTCTCAGAGTTTAGAAGATAATCTTGATTAGCAGGCTTCATTGATGTCTCATTTGATAACAAAGAGAAGTCAACCTCTGAGCCTGCAATTAATAAAAATGCCAACTTTATACATATGAAAAAGTGAAAACAAAGAACATTCCAGGGCCAGACTCTAATATCTCAAAGTTGGTTGTACTCCAGATTTAAAATTAAAGAGCATGCATTTAATAACAATTTGTTGAAGTGGGGATGGGAAGAACCACCCAAATGACAGGGTGCATTTATTTTATTCTATTTCTGGGAAAATTTTGAGACTAGAAACTAACGATGCTGGAAAAAAAGCATCTAAAAATCAATACCTAATTGCTGATCCAATTCCTCAGAGTTACATTTAGCAAGTTGATCATTCATGTCCTTTTCGCTACGACGCATCTCAAGAAACATTGCAAGGTCTTCATCTACCTCCTTCATCACCATTCCTAAAGTCCTTTCTTGTGGCCTACATTGCACTGATGTCTGCATTTTTGCATACCAAACTCATTTAGAATTCCAAAAATCCAATCTTTTAACAAAGAAAACAAATCAAAATCATATCTTTACAAAAATGAAAATACCATTTCAAGAACCTCTAAAGGATCTATTTCTAAATGAAAAAAAATTCACATTAGATTCAGAAAAAGAGCAAAACCCATACATTTATATCCCTAATAAACACCCATTTCCCCCTAAAGCATACATTTCTTCAACAAAGTAACAACAAAAATCTTCAGTAGATCATTGGATCTGACTTGTAAAATGGACCCAATGACAAAAAACCAACCATCTAGATTACATAAATACCATAAAGCTCACATCTTTACTATCAAAAACCTTCAGCTGATTTACACTTAATCCACTGCACTCACTAACACCCTCAGAAAATAAAAGAGACTAACTAAGTTTATCAAGATTCAAGAACCATATACAAAACATTGCACCAGAAAAAGAAATAACAAAAGTAAAACAGTGAATCTCATAAAATCATTAGATATACTTACAGCCATTGTCACGGGAACAGAACTGGAAAGTTGTATTAATGGAT
Organism: Datura stramonium; assembly: GCA_018107945.1. Taxonomy (NCBI): domain Eukaryota; kingdom Viridiplantae; phylum Streptophyta; class Magnoliopsida; order Solanales; family Solanaceae; genus Datura; species Datura stramonium. The sequence goes on along the minus strand of JACEIK010000528.1, from coordinate 111,317 downwards.
TCAAAGCTCAGTGGAAGGAAGAAAGAAAAGAAAGAAAAGGGGGTGAAATGGCAGCTAGTATAAGTTGAGAAAAATGTCAGATGGTAAGCGAGAAGTGGGGGGGGTTAAAGAAAGTTAAAAACTTTAGAACATGAATGAAATCAAAGTGTTTTGTTGGATTCTCCCTTTGATAAGCAAGTCACGGTGTGTTTTCTTATGTGATGTGCACAAGAAAACAGAAACTCAGGAGAGAAGTAGAGTTTGAAATCAATACAATTTCTATTTCATCGATTCCCTAATATGTCCAACCAAGCTGGTATAATTACTTACCTGCCCTTATTTATTTTCTTCTCCATTCTAATTCAAAATTCAAATTTATAATAAATTAATAGGTTTTAAATTTTGTTGTCCATAATTTTTATGTTGCACTCAACTTTTTAAAAGAATGCGTCGAGTCCATTTGGATCATCAAAAAATGCATTAATTTTGGAAGACGCAACACAAGATGTGGCGATGTTTTTAAAAGCAACCGAGCAAACACATAGCATAATTGAATTGATTCTAACAAAAACTCATATTCTTTTATCTCTTTTATTATTTTATCAAAATCACCCATAAAACTCAAAAGTTTTGGTTTAAATCATCATAAATTGCCACCTGCAATGTTCCTAACCAACTTTCTTAATTGATATGTCGCTTTTTTAAAATCCTATTTGGAAATTTGTATTACCAATTTTTAATTAGATCAAAAGATTACTAAACTTTGTTACTTGAGAAAAAGATAAGGAGATCTAAGAGTGGTATGAAAAATCTTTAAGTTTGTAGTAACTTTTTAGGTATGGCCAAATATGTAAGAAAATTAACATTTTATACTTTTGCTAGAATTTCTTTTTTATCTACTCGTAGAAATAATTTATAGTAGAATCAAAACATTAGTTTCTCAAAAGGGATCATCACTTTGCATTCACCATGCAATATTTGTTAGTTTGAAAGTTTTTGTAAATCAATTTTTTGTTACATATGTCAAAAGCTTATTTAGAATGAGCTTTATGAATACAATTACTGTGGATTATTTATATCGTATAATCTTCTTTTAAGTTCTATTTACTAGTAAACCTTTTTAGATTTTGAAATAATTGCTGTGTGAACTTTTTGCCAAAATTAAGGAAGACATATGTATTAGGTGCATAATAAGAGGATCATTTCATAATCATATGTTAACTTTTTGCACTTGGGAGTACAATAAGTCATTTTTCAAAGTGAATAAAGAGCATTTGTCAATATCTCTTAGTCTGTGGGGTATCCATTTATTCCATTGCACATGTTTTGGGACAGAGGCTTCTTACTTTATAGTAAGTAAATTTTTTGATTGATTCATTTCATAACATAATTTCTATCTCCTATACTTTTTGTTCTTTTTGTTCGTTTACCTATGCCATTGTTTTTTCCAGCTCTTAATATCATATCTTGAAAATCCTTTTCTTTTGATATTATCAAACAATAGGAAAATTATATATAAGTTTATCCTAATGCATCAATATCAACCGCATGTGTCTTTAACTAGTTAATTAATTTTATAACCTTGTATAAATTTTATTTTTTAGTATAACGTCTTTTTACTAGAAGTATTTGTATAGGGGTAAAATTATACAGAATACATAGTGAAAGAAAAGTGATACCACATGGAGACAAGATGTCAACAATGAGGAATTGCTGAGTTTGTCAAGGAAAGAGCGAATGAGGTTCCGAAGGACAAGACCATCATCCGAAAAACCAATCTCATGTCATAAGCTAAATCAGATGATCCCAACGCCAGACCGACAGTGACTTTACTACATTCAGCATTAGAAGCATCCGTCCATAGAGAGGTCAATTTGACAAACTTGGTATGGAACTGGCGAAGTGATTTTATCAAATACTTGAAAAACGACGAAACATTGATTGAACCTGACGCCTCATGTGCCCTTAAACGAGAGCTTTGCTAGATATTGCCTTGTGGATGGAAGCTTGTACAAAAAATCATTCTCAGACCCATTAGCAAGATGTTTGAATCTGGGAGAGGTCAATTACGTTTTAAGGAAAGCCAATGAGGGAGTCTGTAACAATCATTGTAGGACTGAGACTTTAGTGCTAAAACTAATCAGAGGTCGAGTATTACTTGGCCCAAATGGAGCATGATCCTAGGGCGTTCTTATAAAAATGTGATAAATGCCAAAGGCATACCCAAATAGTTTACCCACTAGAGGAACTTCTGCACCTGATCACGTCCCCGTAGACCTTCATGAAGTGGAGAATGGACATTGTCGGGCCATTTTCTTCGGCCCTAGGATAGGTAAAATTTCTTGCAATTATAACTGGCTATTTTTATAAGTGGATTGAAGCAGGTGCTTACAAGACAATCTAGAAAGAGAAGTGATAGATTTCTTATGGGATCACATTATATGCCATTTCGGAATACCAAAAAATATTGCATGTGATAACATGCTATAATTCATCGAGTCCAAAGCCACTAAATTCCTCGAGGGGTTGAAGATTAAGAGTATTACACATTCTCCTTACATCCAAACGCTAATGGACAAGTAGAATCAACTAACAAAACAATGTTGTCAATCCTTAAAAATAGGTCGGAATGTGCTAAAGGCATTTGGGTTGATGAATTTCATGGAGTACTTTGGGCACATAGAACTACTCATAGATCTAGTATCGGATAAATACCTTTATAAGTCGTATACGAAACAAAAGCCTTGATATCGGTAGAAGCTATAGAACTGAGTCTAAGATTTGGACACACAAATGAGGCTAAAAACAATGAAGCCATGTATGTATAATTGGATCTACTAGAAGGACATCGAGAGATGACATTAATTTGAATGGCGAGCCAGAAATAGAGAATGGAAAGATACTACATTCGAAGGTCCAAACTCCGCCACTTTCAAATAGGAGACTTAGTCCTTTGAAAAATCGCTCTTAATAATTGAGATCCAAATGTAGGAAAGATAAATCCAAAGTAGGAAGGGATGTACAAAGCTATAAGTGTAGCCGGCAAAGGAGGATACTAGTTAGCAAACTTAGATGGGCTCCCATTACAAAATAATTGGAATGTGAGCCACTTGAAGAGATATTGTTACAAAAGAAAGGTAATAGCGAGACAATTGGGTTCAAAAAATACGCGTTGCGCTCTTTTTCTTAGCACAATTTTTTTCCAAATTGAGTTTTGTTGGCAAGATTTTAATGAGGTGGCAAAAACGTATTACGAATTCAAAAGCACCCGCACTATTGCCTTGAGTGAAGGTATCCAATATATATTCTTGATCCTTCACTCCCAGATACTAGGGGGAATGGAGTTAATAAAAGTGATTTGATGCACCACTATGAAAGGTAAAGACCCTGAGATGTGCGAGGAAACTAGGAGCTAACAAGAGTAAAAATCCAAATTTTTAATAAGAGAAAGACACTAGAAACTAATGGGGTAAAACTCTGAATTCCTGAGATAAAAAAACACCAAAACTATCAGGGGGAAAATCCCTCCAATTATCTTGACCTAAGGACAAGGGACCACATCACTATGTCCCAAAAAAACGAAAGTTATTGATTGACCGCTCAAGATGGCAATACATACATACCTTATAGAATTATTAATTTTACACATGTAAAAGCTTCCGACTTGCCCAAAAAAGCATACGGTCACATCTTGTGAATTTCAATTTTCATTCTTTGTATAACGCAAAGTTGTGAGTTAATGTAAATCTTTTTGGTGTATTTCAGCTAATACTTCTAAGTCCTATTTTTAAGCCGATTTGATCTAATATGTGCCTAAGAGTGAGTGGAGATGTCCTATTCATAAGGATAGTTTAATTGTAAGGGGCATAACTCACAAAGTCGCATGGAGTCAAAATAACTCCAAAATAGGTTAAGCAAAGATCCCGAATAAAAGCAATGACAAAAACTGACTCATTGATGTCGTATGCACATCACCAAAATAAGTTGCACAAAAGAGGCTGAAACAAGCCCCAGATGGAAAAATCATAAACATAGGCAGCAAGACATTCAAGGAAAAAAATAAATTTGGATACGAACTACACCAAGAAACATGTTTATAAAACCAAAAAACGCAAAAGCCAAATAAAAGTTTTGGACATACATAACATAAGCTAAAAGGAAACAAGTAAAAGACTTTCTATTAATTTGTCTACTATAAGACCCAAAAAAGTACAATACACAAAGATGGAAAAAGAAACTATGGCTTATCCCATGAAGCTTGAATGCCTTGAGAAAGCTCTTGGAACTTGGCGGATAAGGAGGAAGGTTCCACGCTGGCAGGCACAATAAAGGCCATAGGGCGAGTCAACTTTTTAATAGGTGATGCGGGAGGAATCTTGAGGTTTTCCTCTTCTTTATCTTTTTCATTCTCTCCAAAATCATAGTTTAAAAGATCATCATCAGAGGAAGAAGCTAGGTCCTCTTGACCTAACTCTGGAAGACCGCTCATTGTAAGCTCCAGCAGAGACTAAGCCTTAGAGATCTTCTCGTTAATGTCAATGGATTTGGCGTTGACCTCTTTTTGTGTCTTTTGCCTTATGATCCAGGTGTCGCAGATGACCCAAAACTTATGCATATCCTTGATAAAAGCAACCTTGACTTTTTTGTCTTCCAGGCGATGCACCAACTTCAAATTCTATTCTTAAAGAGCAAACATCTTCTCACTGTTAGTAATGTTAATAGCGCACTCCTGCTACACTCTGTTCTTATGATACTCAACTCGAGCTTCTAGTTTGGCCATCCTGATGTATCGGGACACAATGGTCTAATCTCGAACCCAAAGGTTTTCTTTTAGAAAATACTCTCTCCAAGAGGCAGCCTTAATAGCCTCTAGGTGCATGGCTTTCTCCCTCCAGAGAACTGCAACCTCCGAGCTTAAGTTGTTGGCCTCATAACTAAAGACCTCCCTCTCCTCCTATACCCGAGCCAATTTGACTTTTAAATCCTCGACTTTAGAAAGTTTCAACTTCAAGGCTCTATCTCAGTAAATTTGGCCTCCAGTTCAACCATTTTCTACCTCAAATTCTCATTTTCGATAGTCAAGTCTTTCTGCTCCTTGAGCATCTGTTGTATTCCTTTGGAGATTAGGATGTTACCCTAATAGCAATAAACAAAATGTTTAGTATAGAAATGTTGAAAAAGGAAGAAGCTAAGTGGACAGTTAAGAAATATTTTTACTTTGGTATAAGCCCGAGCTGCTTCGTTAAGAATATATGTAGGAGAGATCTTTTACATCTTCTCTTGTTCTTTAGTAGTAATCATAGGATAGAGGTAATTGGCAACGACAACTGGTTGGGAAAGCATATGCGACTCCTCGTAGATATTTATGGAGACTAACTTTTTCTTCTATGGATTATTTGTTGGAGTCGGGAGGACACTCGCCAATCCATATTTAGAAGCAGAAGGTTTGTGAGACCTAGATGAGCTTTGATCCCAAAGTCTCTCTTGAAAAGCTACGGAGAAAATGAATACTTTTGGGGGGGACCCGATGAAGAAGGCATGACTTTGATTTTTTCAAGACAAGGACAAAAAGTTAGGTGGTTTTTGGCTCTCTATACCTTAGAGGTGGTAATGGAATTCCATGCCCTCCCTTGGGAATCTAAAATGTTCAGGATGTCCTGAACCTATTTACTAATGGGGATATCCACCGAAGGCGTCCATTCAAGAGCTGAATGGTAAACTTGCAACCACAATTAGTTGTGAGATATGGAGGGTCAGATGAACAAAATCAAAGAAAAAAGAAAAAAATCACAAATATGAAAAACTTACGAGTAAGATTCCATAATTTCAGGATCAGAATACCCAAAATAAGATCCTTCTTACAATCATATAAAATCTTTCCATCTAACTCGGTCATAATCATCATCGAGGTTGGAGAGAATGGTGTTCTTCCTACAGTATGTCAGTTTCAGGATCCCTCCTCAAAAGAAATGAGGAGAATAAAGAAGAATTAGGTTATATAGGAAAAATTTTAGGTGGGCCTTATCCATCATGTGTTGAAGACAGGAAACGACTCTCTTAACAAATGGGCTAACTTGCGCGGACAGATCTGGTAAATCTGAAAAAGTCATAGAATAACTATTTCAATAGCTAGAGAATCGAAACTGGGAGTAAAGGGGTAAGTATTTATATGTAAGAATGGTTCGATTTGTAAAAATTTATACTCTCAAACTTTTGGGGGGCAGAAATGTGGAATTTTCCTAAGGGACATCTACAATCATCTCGTACGGTTGAAAGATGAGCCTCGGTGATCGATGAGACATACTCACTAGAAAGTCTATCTCAGTCATTGTTCTAACCAGTAGAGGTCGCCCGATCTTTGAAACTATTCTAAAAATTTTAAGATTTTAAAACAATCGAGTCTACAGTAGCTCGGGAGGAGAAACCTTGAGCCTTTTTTCTTTCTTTATCTCACCTCCAGTCAAGAAAAGTGAATTAGTCTAATTAATGATATTAGAGAAGGTCATGTTTTGGAAAAATGAAAATTTGAAGGAGATAAGGATGAAGTTTGAAGGAGATGAAGATGAATATTTGAAGGAAACCTGGAAAAGATAAAGGTGAATGTTTGAAGAAAATAATGGTAAGGAAAAATTGTTACACCCCGTAAGTTCCTAACGTTTAGTTAACCTATTCATACGTTAATCAAGAGTTTTCGAGTACGATGTGTACGAGATAGGACCGGAAAAAAGGTCGAACGAGCGCAGAATTGGGAAAGCGAGGGAGAAAGCCGAAGCAGGCTGCAACAAGGGAGCGTGCCACAGAACCCCTCCCTCCGCGTTGGGCGCCATGGCACGCCTGTAAATTGGCGCAACAGGGTCCATGCCACAAACCCCGTGTCCACCGCCCAAGTTATATATAAGTTCAATGTTTTCATTTGTTTCATTTCCAATTAACAGACCCACGTCCAGAAGAGAAAGATACGTCATTTTCAGTTAATTTTCCTCCGTTTACGCTGCCAAACACCACCCAAACTCAAATTAACTTCAGGTATCAAGTTATAAGCTTGCAAGGAGCATTACTACGGAGTTAGTTTCTCAAACTTCGCCCGGTAAATCGTAGCCCCGCCGAGCAAAAGGTTGTTAGAATTGCTCCAAATTTTTCAATACGATCACAGGCTTCAAGTAAGCATTACTACGGAGTTAGTTTCTCAAAATTCGTCCAGCAAATCGTAGCCCCGCCGAGCAAAGGTTGTTAGAATTGCTCCAAACTAATTTCTATATGATCACAGGCTTCAAGTAAGTATTTCTCCCTTCTGAACTCTCGAGAAATTATACATTTTCGATCGTGTTTTGATAAGTTAAAGTATAATTAATATTAGTATTAAAAGTTATCATTTTTTCCAAATTTAGTACTGAAACTAGTCTCATTCTCCCAGTAATACGATCACAGTTGGAAAGAGCTGTTGAGTATGGTTTGTAACTTTCCAGTTAATCAGGAATCGGCGATCCAAGTATGTTAAGGTAAATTCGTTCGGCAAGTTAGTTTCTTCAGCATTATGATTCAATTTGAATTCCAGTAAGAAAGCCAGAAGCTTATGTATTGTGATTAGCAGTTATTATTAGCTGAGGCCAGTATCCTGTGTGTAGTTTGGGATTATTTTTTCCATGTATAGCCTTCCATAACCAACTCCAGGATTACTAGTTGTGTCGACGCCCGCCAGGGGCGAGATGACGTTGCTCCAAGGAGCGGTATGTCGTCCCCAAGGGACGAAGATGGGGTCCAAGGTCCTCATACAGTCTATTCCATGGCTGGAATATTATATGTCGTATCAGCATCACACTCCCTGTCGAGCTTGGTGCCCGGGGTGTAGATATTAGGAGTCCACCAGACTCAGACACAACTACAGCTCAGGGGCCGAGCGGGCTCAGTTGTATACCCAGGAGACTGACAAGACAGCTATAGCCACTAGTTGACCTGTTTTGACCTTGTTAGGGGTATATAGCTTGAAGTGCACTCACAGGGCTTATGGGGGCCCCGGGTGGGTTATTCTGTACTGGTTGTACCTTCCGGCTCATGGGGGCCAGGTAAGATTCTTGTTTGCAGTAGTTACTGATAGATTAGATAGCAGGAAGTTCAGCTATTCAGGTAGTATTTCTATCCCTTCTTTCCAGTTACTTTCAGTTTCATTTCAGTTATATACAGTTACTGTCTTATATATTCAGTACATATTGTACTGACGCCCTTCTTGGGTGCTGCATTACTTGCCTGCAGGTGCCGATAGACGTGGACCAGGATCTTCTTAGCTTTCAGCTAGAGTTAGCAGGGCAGTCAGCTCCATTCCTCCGGATCTAATAGCTAGAAGGTCTACTTCTTTTTGTTTGTACAGTTCATGGGTAGGTCGGGGCCCTACCTCGACCATTATATCACTCCTAGAGGATTGCAGATTGTTTCAGATTTCCTGTGGTTAGCTATTGATGGTCGTCTGGGGCCCTTGTATGCTTTATCTTACGTGTTGGCCGTGTGGAGCCTTGTTAGTTAGCGGCATTGTCGGCCATAGCTTAGTTTATTACTGGATTTACTTTACAGTCATAACTAGAAATCATGGTGGTCTTGTTGGCCCGCATAGGATTCTCCGTTATTACCTATTTCTGATGCTGTTTTCTTTTATAGGTGGCTATAAGGCCTTGTCGGCTGGGGGCTGTGTTTACAGCCGAGATATAGCTCGTTGTTTTCTTGATTTGAGGATTGGTATTAGTTATACACCAAAGGTGTGCAAGCTCTGTCAAACCAGTTCAGACCCTAGTAGGGCACCAGGTGCCAATCATACCTCCCAAGGTGGGGCGTGACACAAATGATACTTATAGAAGAAAAAGAAATCATGATCTCGTTCAATGTGATACATCCAAGGTACGAATTGAGCGATGCGTGGTGGGTCAAATTTAATGAAATAAGATAGATGTATTTTTAGCCAGCAAAAAATATTTTAGTTATTCTTTCTCGCCTGAAAAGTCTTTTTTTGTTTTTGATTCCCACCGAAGGAGGTTTCGATAACTTTTCCACTTCTCGAATACTTCTTGTTAAGTGTCCGAAGATTGGGGAAACTATTTGTATAGGGGTGAAACTGTACCAAACACATGGTGAAAGTAAAATGATGCTACATAGAGATAAGATGCCAATAATAAGGAAATATCAAGTTTGTCAAGGGAAGAGGGAATGAGATTATGAAAGAATATATCTAATACCACCACCCGAAACTGGGAAGGCTGGATACGAGAGTAAGATTAGGTAAGATTATTAAGGAAAGGTAATGATTTTAGGTCCAGCATCACGGTTCGAGACTCGAAGATACAATAAAAGGGAAAGTGATGCATATGCAAGATCATACAAGAATCTGCCTATTATGATGAGATAATAGCTGACACATGCAAAGGCAATATGCAGCTCAAACATTTTTATTAATCTATGTATGATAGGTCCCAAATGGAGCCATTTGATTGGTCTTTGTACTATTATAAATACCTATAAATACGTGCACTATTCACTTGTTAAGTATCAATTGATGAAAGATTAAATATACTATACTTTACTGCTTGCTCTCATAAATTCTCTCTTTAACTTGTCAAAAGCTCATTTAGAAGAAACATTCACGAGAGCCAGAATACGGAGGCTACAAGCAGATTTTTAAAGCTTTGCATTATAACTCTTTGCTCTGAATCTTGTTATTTCATATCTTTTTATCATTCCACGTGCGTTGATTATATAAATATAATTTTATCAGCTACAATTAATATCGAATTTACGAGCCAAAATATGTTACGTATCATTGACATCGCTATAAATTTAATTATATCAATTTCTTGATAAGTAGTATCTATTTTCACACATAAAAAACCTGAAATAAAATCCCAAAACATATTTACTGAGACATTTTCTTCCATTCGAATTACAAAGAGTTATGTTTGGCATTCCACGGTCCAAAAGATAAAACTTATCATCGGATTATTCTTATTGTCCTAGATTTTGTTTATTTAGTTTATCAACAATATAGAAAACAGTGTAACATGAATTATTGTCAATTACAGAAAGGAACTTTGTTAAAATGCTTGTCTAGTATCAGTGGTAACCAAAAAAAAAAAATAGATCTCATGTAGCAATTCTAGAAGGTCTAAATCAAAATCAGCAGCACTGAAAAGCAAAAAAGAAAAGGTTTTATTTTAGTGACTGAAACTTTCTTCTTCTTTTTTGTTGGGGTGGGAAGAGAGTGATTTAAATTCAAACACAGATTACTAGCGCGATGTTGACATGATGAATATTAAATTAAGAAATGTTCACAAGGTCATTATATATATATTTGTAGATTACAAGTTTAGGCAAGGCAAGTATTCACACACTTTTGACTAAGAGGGCTGCTTCAGAATTTAGATTCAAGTGGCCAAAAAATGAATTCAGCTCAACACATAAAACTTAAATGGGTTTACTAGTCACTATAACTTTTAACACAACAAGAAAAGGATATGATGGAATAAGACAATCAAATTATTGATGTCAAGAATATTTTGAAAAGCTGCACAAGGCCCTAGACTTAAACATGGGCTGTTTTGTGTTCTTTTAGGAAGTTATGGATATATAAGTTCTGTTAATTAATTTATATTTTATACATATTATAATTTTGAATGATAT
>JACEIK010000528.1:54901-65149 GCA_018107945.1 Datura stramonium | reverse complement strand
ATAGTATTTTTTATATTATTTTTGAAAATATAAAATTTAATTTAAAAATATTAAGTTGGTCCAAGCTTTTTTTTCCCCGTATGATGCAACTATATATTAAGCATATTAGTAATAATACTTATTCTTTTAACAAATAAATAAATAAAATACAAAAAAAAAAAAATCTTATATGAAATGCATGGTTACTAATACTAAGAATCAAAAGAAAATGAGATATTCTTCTCTTTTTATACACAAGGGAAATGCTTGTTTATAATTAAAAATTAATGAATTAATGAAGAATATTATTGATAAATATATATTTATGACAGGGATATATTTTTTTTCTTGGAAAAGATAATTTTCTGTTTTTGCTTTTTTCAAGAAACAGATATTTTTAGTTTTTTCTTCGCAGCAGAAAAATTGCTTCTACTGCTGGGGATAACAACGGGGCGAAGCGGAATACGGAACGGATGCGATGGGTTGAAATGGAACAGGTCGAGAGTTCTATGAATTACGAAAAAATATTTTATACGTCCCTTCATAATGAGTTCATTTTTTAATTGCAAGGATATTAATCTTCACTTGAGATTTATATGTTTTAATTTGTTTGTCGTTTTTGTTGAAGATATTGGTTCATGCATGGCATTAGAAAAAACTTTTTATTTTTTATTAAAAAAAATACTCTTGAACAAAGTGTTGCCAGATGAGCATTAACTTTACAAAGATTTTAAGATATTACATAGAAATAATAAGACTGAAATTTCTATGAATTTGACTTTCTAATTTCCAATAGAGTGAAAATAAATTAAGTTTAGCTTATATAAACATCACGTTTCCTCAACTTTGCATATGTAAAAAAAAAAAAAAAAGCAAGCACAGTGATAATGAATTTTTTTTTAAAGTTATGATACATTTAATATATGAGAAAATAATTTTTTTTTTTATAAATTTCATTTTTAAATCAAATTAATTTAAAACAGAATTTTTTGCTATGCAGGGTGAGTTGGGGTCTTCGCAGGTTTACACGGGTTTGATCCGCTACCATCCGACCCCACACCATGTGGTATCCTTATTTATTATTGCTCAAAAACACTTTTACTTATTAATCAAATATATCAAATTTTCAAAAAGTTATTTTTGATCTCCGAAAAGTTTGGTCAGGCTCCAAATCATATTACAAAGACGTTCGTATAATATGATTTAATTGTAATCAAGATATGTATCAGTGATTAGAATAAATTATTTGTTTGTTCAAATTTTTAAACTTAATTTATTTTAAAAAGTGTTTTTCTAAAAAGTACTTATAGTGAGAAAATATATGTGTTTGACCTGTAATTTTAAAAACGCTTTTGAGTAGCAATAATATTTAACCAAACATTTTAAAAGTATTTTTCAAGTGTAGTTTAAAAAAAAAAAAAAAGCTTCTCAAAAAGTGTTATTAATTAATTTCTTCTCAAGCTTTAGCTTCTAATCAATGAGAAAACCGTGCCCATGTCATGGTTACTCGCTCGATGACCCGGTCATTAAAATCACTTATTAATGTCTTTGTCTCAAGCTCACCATTTGAACCAACATGCTTCACACAAGAATCCAAAGACTCTAGGTGGCTCAATGCAATGATTGAAGAGTTTAATGTTCACCTATAAAATCATACATGGACATTAGTTAAGCAACCCGGCTTAGATTATACAGAGACTTTTGCCCCTGTGATATAGTTAAGCATTGTTCGTCTAGTGTCATCTTTGGCTCTTCTTAATAATTGGTGAATGCATCAACTAGAAGTATCTAATGCCCTTTTACCTGGAGAACTCAATGAAGTTGTTTATATGCGGCAACCTAGAGGTTTTTGAACATTCTGATTATCCACATCGACTTATAAATCTTCAGGTTGTTTAAGCGAATCTTCATGCTCATGGGTTGCAGCTCTACAGAAATTCCTCCATCTCTTTAACAGTATTCTAAGGGTCAGACTACAAAGAAACAATCAACTGTTGCATGCTCAAGCAGAGAAGCTGAATATCGTGCCTTGGCTGTTGCAGCTACTGATACTATATGGATACAATTTACCCTACGGGATTTGAGTTTTTATCTTCGCACTCCTAATACTTGCAAAACTTGATAATATTGGTGCCATCCATCCCACACATAAATCTAGTCTTTCACTCCACATGAAAACAATGTCGCTTTGGACTATCGGGGTGACCTTACTATTTCTCATGTTCCCACTTCGCAACAGCTTGCAGACGCATTTACTAAAGCAGAGTCTACTATGCTACAAGATTCAAGCAGCTTCCTACCAATCTCAATAAATTCAAAACATCCCTGCCAATCTTCATGTTCGTTCCTCCACTTCAGATTGAGAGATGATAACAAAGGATATTATTTAAAGAGTGATGCCATGTTGTCCTTGTACTTGGGTCTTATAAATAGCACTCATTCTGGACTTTGTTATTCGCGCAAAGCCTTGTTAATTCTGTATCTTAAACTTCAACCCCATACATCAAATAGTTCTCTAAAAAAAGAAAAAAATTTATAGCTTTTTTATTTTCAAAGATCTAAATATAATAGGCTATTCCAGTTTTCTGGTAGTCGTGAAACTGATGGCTCAAACAAAAACGCTGAGAGCTCCAGTCATCAAAAATAAGCTCATATCAGTCATGTAGATCATATTCCTGATTATAACAATAACCAAGGTTTACAGGCTATTATGATTTATTTGGTGAGCACCCAAAAGATAGCTGTTATGGATTCCCTCGTCCACGAAAAAAAAAAACACTATAACCAGTGACCTGTCCCTAGAAACAACTCCTTTTCAAGTCTCTGCCCAAAAATAAAAAAAATAAAAATAAAAAACGTGATATAAGTGGTACTAGATTCAAGTATGAGGAAAGATCCTGAATAGCAGTGTTTTTGAAAGCAAAAGAGTCCATGGGGCTTGAAGGGAGGACTTCTAATAACAATGCTAAATAATACTTGAAACAATCAGAAATTTAACTTTACCACTACAGCAGCACAAATTTTCCAAGAAATAAACTCATTAACAGAATGATTCTGTGCTATAAAGAACAGTGATTATGCAGCCTATTATATTTGCTAGAATATTGATGACTGCCTGTCTTCCTATAGAGAAGCTGCCTGTAGGAGGCAACTGCCTAAGAAATCAATCAAGTTGAAAATTATAATATACTCAAAATACAATTAGAAAGGTGTTACGCTCTTTGGTGTCATTCTTTCAACTTTACCAATCCGGTGAGGAGGCCACACAACATGGGTAACCCTTCCACGAACCAAACCAAGCGGGATCTGAAAAAGAACGCTTTTTCAAATCATCAAACTAATCAAATGAGCTGATTGCAAGCGCGGATATTGGCAACACTAACATTAAATCTTTTCCTTGCTCTACAATGAATTCCATTTGGGACAACATCAAAATGGCACTATACACTAAAGAGTCTTCACTTTAATTTAAAAATGCACCACATAAGATCTAGCAATGAGTAATGACAAGGTATAATCTATGTTTTCCTTTAGAATCTCTAATGAACAAGTAACTTTTGGACAAAAGGAGTCCAAAAGATCAACTACTTCATATGCAAAAATAGGCATCATAAGTTCTCATCCATGAAGCTGTATTTTCGCAGAACACATAATCTCAAGACACTTACAAAATGATTCATCAACAGTAGAATGAATATAGATATAAATCACCAACTCCTCGCACGAACAAGAAAAGTTTAACAATTCATATTAGGATCTCAGAAAAGTTAATTCACCCGTTCAATTTGAAATGTACCACATAAGATCTAGCAATGACAAGGTATAATCTATGTTTTACTTTAGAATCTCTAATGAGCAAGCAACTTTTGGACAAAAGGAGTCCAAAAGATCAACTAATTCATATGCAAATATAGGGATCATAAGTTTTCATCCAAGAAGCTGTATTTTCGCTGAACACATAATCTTAGGACATGGTGTAAAAAGTAGATAATAAATTAGATTTCCTAGAAATGCTTTCTGCCACAGCTTCCAAGATTCTTCTCTCTCATCCCTTTTCCGGTACTCAATCAGAAAACTTCCTTCTCTCAGGCCAACGCAAGACCTTTCTTTTTCTTCTTTTCCTTCTCCTTTCTTTATGGGGGAAGATAGGATAAACACCGGTTTTAAGTCTTTAGACGTTTCAAAGGCAGAAAACTGGATGAGTGGACACAGTGCCACAGAAAATTTAATGAGGAAGGTATCCTTTAGTCTTAAAGTTATGAGATGGCTTCTCCACGTACTTATGGAAGCCTCGAAGGAACATTGAAAGTCAGTCAGGAGATGGAAAAGAAAGGACCACTTTTCTGAGTTCTTTTGCACCCTTAAATACAATGAGCATGGTAGGTACATCAGTTTTATAGCACTACAAGGGGACAATAGATCTATAATAATAACTCCAGAAGTGTCGGCGAATGCTGGACAAAAGATCTAGGATTAAAGTTCAGGGTGATGGGTCCGAGGTCCTTAAAGAGGTGGAGATGGAGAGTGATGGCTATATCTCCAAATTGCCGATTTGGTGCGAAATTCCGGTAACTGTGAGAAGGGCAAAGATAATCGGAGCAGAGGAAGCCTTGGGACTGCGGGGTAAAAAGGGGAGTTCTATATCTGTCTGTGGAACCTAGTACCATCCTAATGGATTTCATGCCAACAAAATCTATAAGACACCTGGGAAATTTAATTCAGAAAAAATTAACAGAGCTGTATGGAAGAAACTAACCTCATCCCTGCCACAAATATCCTGGAATTTGGTGATACACATCTACCGATAGAGATACATGCAAACCAACAGAAGACCACAAATGAAGCCATGGCAATAGAAGTACAAGGTGAAAAAAGGGGAGAACAGTTTGGTTTTGGAGGAAGAGGACACTTCAGTGACGACTAAAAACAACTCAAGAGGAAGGGAACTGGGTAGTGGAAGATGTGGAGCCTCTGCATGTGCAGCCACAAGATACTTTTCTGGATAAAGAAATGACATGTAACTATTTGGGTTCATCAAAATCTTATGAAGCCAAGTAAATTGATAGGGGTGGGTTTCCAGGGTCACTCAGAGGAGGCACTGCAAATCTTGAGGCAAATAGACAACAGTAGACAAGCCAGAAAGATGGAGCAGGAATTTAAGAAAACCAGATTCAAAGGTGCACAGGAACTTAACGCCCTGGCATCCTTTGATGTGAAATTTAAAGATAACGGTAAGAGGAGCAGGGAAAGAGCTTTGGCTATAATTGATACATGAATTCAATCTAGTGAAGAGTTGGGCTACGGAGTGGAAGGCAGATACCATCTGCCTCTAAGAAACCGAACTGGAGTGGATATAAAGGACATAATAAGTCAAATTTGGGAGGGAGATGGGTGAGGCACACTTGTCTAGAGGCTAATGGTACAAGGGAAAGAATCGTAGTAATGTGGGACAGCAGAAAGTGGAAAGGGAAATGTTAGAAATTGGACCTTATACCATTACCTACAGGTTTGAAGCAATACTCCAGGATTACTCATGCCATATAACAGTAGTGTATGCTCCTAATTGCAGCACAAAAAGAGGGGTAAGGAATGAAATTAGTGCAATCAGAGGATTGATGGAAGGAGCATGGGCTGTCTGTGGGGACTTTAATACTACTAGATTTCCCAGAGAAAAGAGGAACTGTAGGAGGAGATCCAGATATACGGTTGAATTCTCAGACTTTATAGAAGATATGAAGTTGATAGACCTCAACTTGGAAAGGGGAAACTGCTGAAACAGTTCGACATTTATTCCTACACTGCAAAGTAACAGTTCAAGTTTAGAGGATGTTCCTGGCCATCAGAGGAATCACGTGAATCATGCCAGAGATGGAGAGTCGTACCAGCGAACATATAGTGGACAATCAGGAAAGAAAGGAAATCTAGATGTTTCCAGAATAGGAGCAACTCAGTTCAGCAGATCAAAATGAACCGTATTTTGCTTTTTTATTTTTGGTGTAGTCAATCTTACATGGGAGAAACTGAAGAAACTGTAAATATGGCTCAGTACAACCCCCATGTTTGTTCCTTGAACATTTAAAGAAATATACAAGTTAGCAATTTTTTTTTTAAAAAAAGACATGCTTACAAAGTAATTCATCAAAAGTAGAATATTATATATATATATAGTACATAAAAATCACCAACTCCTCACGGGAAAGGGAAAAGTTTAACACTTCATATTAGGATGTCGAAAAGTTAAATTCACCCCTTCACCACAAGTGAGTAGGAGGCAGGATCAAAAGAATGCATGCATTTAGCAATTTATGCCAATATGATTGCCAATTCTACCGGTTTTGTATGTCATCACCTATATTAGCTAAAGTTTCCTAATGAAACCTTGTATTAACTTTACAAAATGGGATTCTTTCTATGTTAATATCCTTTTCATTAGCAAAGGGATATGGAGTAAAATGTAACGTACAGGGCCAAAGGATCTTGAGTCCAAGCTCCAAGCTTGATTGTCGCCTTCAACCCAACAATGTCCTTCAGGGATAACTACTGCATCATAATGAGGGGTCCTTACCAAGTCACCTGGTAAGGCCGTTATTCTCTTTATATTTTTCTCTTTGTGATTTGTTGGAGAGCTGAAATGAATGTAAACCACAAATCAGATAATGGGTGCAAAAGATAGTTAAGGAAAATAGAATATATTTAAAATCCAACCAAAAAAGACAATCAACTTATTACAGACTATCATCAGCTCTAATCTGGAAACAAGATAAGGAGGGTGTCCACATGAACCATATTATTAAATTTTGCTGGCACAATTTAACCACTTAAATTATAGAAGATAACATCTTAAAAGTATAATATCTAATGACCTGATATTAAGAATTTACCACTGGTTGAAAGTATAAGCAGGTTATTGCTTATCATTGACAAAAAGATTGTTTTCCAGGTCAAACAAGATCTGGCCTTAAGCACAAGTTAATGGTGCACATCAACTGAAATGGAAGAACATCTGAATTGATAAACTAAATTAACTGTCCTAAGGGCACCAAGAACATACCATTCAAAGAAGAGCAATGTGTGTTAAGAGGCCCTTCAAGTAACACGAAGTAGGGTTTCATATGCACTTTATTCTTTCAAGAATGAAGAATGAGTATTTCAACAAAAAACATAATGAAAATAACAGAGAAGGGTGGACATTTCAATGTGATACAACCATTTCGATTTTAGTTGGGAAAGAACAATGAAGTCCATACAAACCGTCTAATGAAGAACAAAAGGAGAGCAAAATGCCAATCTTCCTTTAGATTTCTTTTACGAGAAGTCATACATAAACTCAATATATATGGATGTCTTTCCATGAATAACTTTTTAAAACCATGGACTTGCTTTAGTTACACTTGCTATGGATTCAAGAGCATAAACTCAATCCTAGGAACTTTTTTGTAGTAGGCGAAGTCATTGGAAATTTATTAAAGAGTCACGGGAGCTATGTCAGGTTAGTCAAACATAAAATATGATGGTATATTTTTTGTCATAGTGGCACTTATCATTAAGAGTAAGATATCTGAATCAACAAAAATGATATCAAAAGTTGAGTACTTTAATGTTCAACATTGGAACCAAGAATATTTATTCCATGTCAGATGCAGTATCAAACCTACCAGATGAGAAGTGCGGACCGAGTCAATTTCTCACTTAAATCAATACACATTTATTTTTAAGGTCCACAGGTCTAACAATCAAACTTGAAATTTGAATAACCCATTAAGATATCATCCAGACAAGAAACTTAAGTCATACTCTCATCAGGTTAGTGAATCAACAAAATCTCTAAATAAAATCTAGTCCAGGTGCTTGAGCCAGCAGAAAAAAAGACATGGACAGCTTGTCAAGAGTTACCTGAAGACAACCACATCGCCCAGGGAGAACTTGTATTTTTCTAGGCAATGCTTCTCCACTATAACAAAGTCACCTGCACCACGACGACTAGCTGATAGTTTTCATCTTTGTTCGCAGCAGGAAATATTAAGAACTTAAAAGAGAGGATAAAAAGTAGTTACGAGTCAAGGTTCTCATGGAACTGTCATCATGTGGATTAAATGTGGGAGACATCGAAATGCCACCAACAGGGACAATACTAGCATAACGATCAGAGACGGTAAGGCCTATGAGCCCAAAGGTGAAATAACTCTTAGTTAAATTCCAGATGAAGTTCGCAGTTCCCATATTTGAGCCAGCTAAATCATCTACAAACACTGTTCAAAACCCAAGAAGCAAGTTTTAAAAATTCAACAAATAATGTGTTTCCAAAGTAAAAGCAAGTTGTCGCACCCCATTTTTCTCGCGAAAAGCGAAACAACCAATTAGTGACTGTTTGAAATCTCATAATTTATGATGATCTTATTGTTGAGATATAAGTCCTATAGGAAAATACTATAGACATGATCTCTGGTCTTGAAAACGATATGCTTAAAATCAAATTGTTTTAGTTCCTATGATTTCTAGCATAAATGATTTATGTATGTATTAGTCCCATCGACATGCTTTCTATATAAGATTACCCAATTAGTAGTCAAGAAACAAAAACAGTAAAGAACATACAAACCCCACCCCCATGAGCCCCTTCTTATTATTATGAGTGTTTATTACAAATTACGATAAAAGGAAAATGAAATAAATAAATTACAAATGAAACATGAAAATAACATTATCAAATAGATACTAAGTCAACTTGTCCCGGCGACTCTTCGTTCCCATTTCAAGAAAAACCTGTTAAGCAAATGATACAACAAGTATACATGTACAAACAAACCCATTTTCAACTCGAGGGATCACAATTTAATTAAATTCAAAGAGTATTTAAGCATATGAAAATATTTAAATGACAAATTTCAGATGCATATTAGTATGCACACAATCCCAAACATATAAAGAACATATCAAAATACTAAAAGAATGGAGCATGATGCAAGTAACAAGTTCAAGCCTTGTTATACAAAAGCAACACAAAGAAGTAAACTAATATTTAGACGGCAATAAACCATAATTCCAGCAAACAAATGTCAAGTATCGGCAATTTTCACATAATATCTTGTCACAAATTGACACAAAACCTCAATACATCAAGATCACAAGAATCTCTAGGATTCCGAGCAATGATTGTATTGAGGAGGGATTAGAGGAGAGCAGAAATAGTAGAGGATTGCTTAGTGTAGCAGTAGAAAATAAAAGACGGGGGTAGTGGCTCAATTGATACTACTAGAAAGTAAAGCCGTGTTAGATTATTAAAAGAAGATCAATTTGTATTGTTCAAGAGCCGGTCATGTTTTTTTTTCCACCCTTAAAGTAAAGCCCTATTCAATGCTTTGAAATGAAGATTATTAAACTCACAGTAAACGCTTCCTTGACATATTTGAGGGCTCGTTAAAAGAGTGGACACTTACATACGAAGTTAAGGACATAACCACGACCAACCAAGAGGAGAATATGAGCATAAATTGTAAATAAATACTATACCAATCTAAAGAAAAGAACTAAAATCTGAACATACATTTGACGTAACAGACCCAAAGCAGTGATTTAATACACTTTCAACAGAGAGGAGAGGGAGATCTGGTGGTACAGAGGTGATCGGCGATCTGGAGAAGAAGAACGAGAGGGAGAGGGGCCGGCGGCGTTAATGAAGGTCTATTAGGTTGTTGGTCTGGGGGTGAGAGGGAAGAGAAAGAAGAGAGGAGAGCAGAGGGAGGTCGGTGGTTTGGCTGTTCGGTGGCGTTGTGGTTGTTTCCGGGTCGTTGGTGGTTTTGCGTTTGGCAGTGGAGGGCTGCGGCTGCCAGCGTCACTGGTCGGAGAGAAAAAGGAGGCGGCGGCTGGAGCATCGAGAGGAAGAGCGAAGAAGCCTGGAAGGGGTCCGTGAGGTGGTTTGTTTGTGGCCGTTAATTAGATTAGATGAACGGATAGGATTAATTCTTAGGTTCTGGGTCGGGTTATGGATAGTTTAAAGGGTCGCAGATATTAAAATGGATAAAATTAAATTGAAATTGAATTGGGCTTTAAAAAGTGGCCAGATTTAGTAAAAATAGGTTAGAATGGAATGAAATTGAATAAAAAGTGGCTAGTTTATAAATAAATTAGTTGAAATTGAAATATAGCTGCTATCAAATTAATAAAATACTATTCTTGTAAATGATTTAGTAAATAGGTAACATAATAGTTTAAATTAAGGAAAAATAATATAAGCATTATTATCAATATAAATAAGTTATAAAATTGAAT
>JACEIK010000528.1:9905-34066 GCA_018107945.1 Datura stramonium | reverse complement strand
TAGCCCGTTGATTCCATGAATATGAGATAGAGCCAGCCAGGCACCAGATGTGCTTAGGCTCAGGAGTCTAGCAGTTCAGGTCCTAATAGGGCACCAGGTGTCAGTCATACCCCCAAGATATATCCAAAGCTTTATTTGCTAAACTTTGATGAAATTTTAGAACAAAGCAGTCACTATGGAGAATGTTTCTAAGCAATAAATACTTGAAAAAGGAACATGCTATTCTAGTTGAAAGGAAGATTGAAATATACAGCTGGAAAAAGATGTTACAATTGAGAGACTAGGTTGAGTAGGAATCTTGCTCCAATTGGACCATTTGTATCTATATGCATCAGGATTCCGATTCATGGTCTCTCGGTTCGAGAAACCAAAATAAGAGGCTCAAACCATTGGTGAATTAAGCGAAGGTACGAAAAGAGAGGGATTAAATATGGTGGCAGCAAAAACAGGGTCAATCACATTTTTGGCTAGATAACTGGATTGGTCTAGGTGCACTATATTTTGCTATAGGTTCAAGACATGAATGTGACAGAACAATGATACTAGTAACTGACACAGTGGAGGAAGGGAGATAGAATGAGATACTGTTAAAAGAAATACTCCCTCATGAAATTGTAGAATACATTATAAAGGAAATCCCACTATCAAATGACAATGAGAGAGTAGATAAGCCATATTGGAGGCTAAGGGAAAGTGGAAAGTTCACAGTAGGATCAGTATACCAATTGGTTAGATAGAGAAAGGACACTAACATGTTTTCTGTGGAGATTTTGGAAGTTCAAACTATCTTTGGATGATGCAGTAAGGAATTGGGGTATTCAGTTCCCATCTAGGTATTATTATTGTTTAAAACCAGCGGTAGAGAACTTTTCACATGTTTTCTAAATTCACCAGCAGCATAGTGTGTATGGAAACATTTTTGTGGTCCTACGGAAATAAGCATATGAAATCTACAGATCACTCAGGTGATTAATTTGTCGTGGGAGACCCCAGTAAACCCACAAGCAAGAAATATATGTCAAGCAATCCCAACAATCATAATATGAGAGTTATGGAAGAGAAGAAATGCTATTATACATGGGGGAAGGTGTCAGATGGAAAACTTATCTATCAGGTTATTCATACCATTGTTAGGTTCATGAAAGCAAGAAGGAAAAAATTCAAGTATGTGCCTTACAACTGGATGGAGATGGTGCAAATCTTCCAAAATTATACACCAACAATCAGGGTAAAGCAAGTGTTATGGACATTACCACATAATAAGATGAATCAAACGCAATACTGATGGTGCATCAAGGGAAAATTCAGGAAGAAGTTCATGGGGTTTCTGTGTTAGAAATGCTGGTGGAGACATAGTGTATGCACGTGCTGAGGAAATGGAAGGTGCATATTATACTAACACATAAGCAGAAGCAATGACCATATTACAAGCACTGAGATATGTGAAAGACAATGAGAAAAATCAGGTGATTGTAGAAACTGACTCAATGTTGATGGAAAAGGTAATCCAGAAAGCTTGGGAAGTACCATGGCAAATAGTGACAATAATTGAGGAGATTTGGGCCTAATGGCTAGTAGAAACATAATAGTGGTGCATATTATGAGGGAAGGCATTAAAGCTGACTACATAGCTAACAGAGCACTAGAGCATGGGAGAGTTTTGACTCATTCATTTCAATAATTGGAGAAAGAAGGGAGGCGGGTTGTTAACAATGATAAGTTGCAGCTTCCATACCTTAGGAAGAGCTTATGCAGATAACAAGGATATACTAACTAATTGATACTATGCAGGTTCACAGGTCAAGGAAAGATAAGCAGTAAAGAAATAACACACAATAGTGGCAATTCACGATTGAAAAGTTGATACGATATTACTAAAATAAGGACCCAAATCGGCTGAATCAAATTTCACAATAAGAACAGTGAATGGAGTACAAGAAACCCAAAGAATATGCAAGCATACAATATCAAGTAAAACATGTAGAGGGGAAAACAAACAATACAAGCAAGTAAATTACAGAAACATCACGATTCTGGAGTTCAACAACTACATATACATGAACCTGGAAAAGAAGGGTGGCATAATACAACTACCACAAAAACCTGCATAACCTTCTAGATCCATATCGAAACAAAAGAGGTGAGAATCTTCTAGAGGAATCTAGATCTGCAACAAGTATTAAAATTGGTGGTTAAGATAAGGATAGTATAAGCAAAGTACGAGCAGATAATATGCAAAGGATGAACACTTAGCTTGCATTGGAGGAGAGGTCTGCCGAGAAGAGCAATGAAAGATTCCAAATCTGCTAGCGGAATCCTCAAATCGAAGCCATAAGGACTATATAAAGCAACAACAAAGTTCTCTAAAAACATAGTGAGAACAAGGAAGAAGCAGACAATACAAGAAGGAATTACTTAGCTCAACAATAATGCATGAGCGGCTGAATTGAAGGCAACAGATATTATCATCATTTTCTATTAACGTGGAGCTTGAACTTGGGAAAAACCCTAAGAGAAGAAAATCAACGAGAACAAAGAAGAAATGGCTACAGGCATCTAGAACTCTATGGAAATGGACAAGGATAAAGGGAATAGGAATTACACGGACGGCCTCTTAGATGGGTTGGTCCAAACGACATTTATTTTTTTAGAGTAATTTTAGACTAGATTGCTTCTTTTTTTTTTTGTTATTTGTTTTTGAACTCTTATTTTGATTAATAAAAAGTTAAAATTTTGCTTTAAAAAATGTTATAGCAAGTTATATATATATATATAAAAATCACTTACAAATATAAATNATAAATAAATAAATAAAAAAAGCAAGTACTAATAATAAACTTGCACTAGTTATATAATATAAAATTAACTTTGCTAGGAATTAGAAGAAGTTGAAATTATTTTCTTCATCTATATTTTCACTCAAACAAGTTCTAAAAAAAGTTTCTTGAATGATGGATTAGCAAAAAAAAAAGGATTTAGTTTTGAGCAATTCAGCGACGAAGTTCGTAGCTAAGTCCATCTTTTGTTTATAGTATTTATTGTCAAATGAGGTACACGCTCCTATCATATGCAAAACGCATAAACTAAACTAGAAAATTAAAGCTAAACATAATAAAAAAAACTAAATACTACTTTAAACTTTTGAAAAGAGGGGTTTACAACTCTTAGGTTCAATCAACCTTTTTATCAGTTATATTATTTTTTTTATGAAAAAGATGAGATTAAAAAATAAAATAAAAGGAGGCAAAACTTTCAGCGAGAATGAAACTCCATACTTAAATGAGGCAGGAAAATAATTATTGAATTGCAATTTCAATCATGACTCTTACTAGTGTCGATCTGAATGCATATTAACTAAAATTCAAGAGTAATTTTAGATGAAACTGCATAAAATCGTTATTATTGACCTAATACTGAACTTAAATGTAAACAATCATTAAGCTTATAATCTTACTTAGCTTGTGATGATTACTTGAATAAGACGAAATTGATCGATTTACATTGAAATACCACATCAACTTTATCACCTACACCCCTAATCCTAAAATATAAAATATTGATCAACTTATTACATCTACAATGTGCATTATGGCAGAAGCAGTGAAAATTTAGTTAGGCGAAAAAGCTCACATAATATCCTAACCTCTTTAGTTAGTGACAGTTCTCACATTTTGGTATACTGTGTTGTGATCTTTATATTATCGAATCTTCAATTGTTTCTGCCAATTCCTTATATATCTTATTATGAATATTGAAATCGGGAAAAAGAAAAAAGAAAGTAATGAAATATGTGAGTGATATTGAATAATAATAAAATCAAACTTAGATTGACAATAAGTCTGATATAGCCTTCTCCCTGAAGTGTCAAAATGTTACAATTTTTACAAGATGAAGATGAATATAAGAGTAATTAATATACGTAAAAACGGTCCTTAATAATAACTCTTTAAGAGAAGAAGCCGAAGGTGTCGAGAATGGTAGTGTGAAGTGGGTCACTCAAGTGGGTAACCCAGTTGTTAAGTGGGCCTTTTCCAGTGGCAGCAGCTTGGACAGCAAACCCCAGGAAGGCAACCATGGCTAGGCGGGCATGCTTGATCTCAGCTAGTTGAAGGGTGGCTTTTTTCTCTGGGTCAGCAGCAAGGCCCAATGGGTCGAAGTATGATCCACCTGGGTAAAGCCTCTTTTCTGGGTCCAGCTCAGCGTTCCTTTGGAATTCGATGTATCCAATTACAAGGACCTCAATCCAGATCAATGTTGTAATGGAGAATGGGAGTGGTTGCCCCAAGTAGGATGATCCCTCAACCAACTCAACCTATTGCCCAATCCAATAAAAAGTTTCTATTAGGGATGATAGGTAACAAGTCACCACAAGTTAATTGTAAAAAGTCTTTCTACTTGTATCTTAGAGTGAACCGGTAAAAAATACATTTAAAATATTACAATTTTTTAAGTTTTATATTTAAACTATCAGGTGTGTGAGTTTCATACATGAACTATCACCAAATGTTTAACATAATACACCTCAAGTATAAATTGTTCATTTTTTTCTACCTGAATGATGGTGATATTTCAAAATAGAAAAAAGTGCACAATTGATAGTTGAAATGTGTTTGATAAATATTTGGTGATAGTTCATGTAGGAAAAATAAACACCTAATGGTTTGAATAGAAAACTCAAAAAACCTGACTACTTTAAATGTATTTTTCTCCTTTCACCCTTTATCTTATGATTTGAATCCAAGAAGCATTCTAACTTCTTTTTTGACTTCATTTTTTCCTCTCATGATTTATTGGCCAAACCATTTTATCGGAGAATAGTATCTCTCGGGGCAACAAGGTCACAAATTGGATGTATAAAAACGTATTCCCGCTCGATGTTTATATCAAATTAATTTTTGCTAACATTAAATGTGCTTGCATATAAATTTTTATTACTTAAATAATGATAGTCAATATATTTATTCAATTCTCACCTTACTAAATCATTTAATCATAATAAATTAATAATATAAATATCGTGCTTAAATAGCAACTCTAGGCTTTAAGCTTAAATTTTTTTTTTCCACTTTAGGTTTGATTGCGTGTAACTTTTAAGTGGCCAGTTAGAAACTCTGTTAGGAGTACCACTTCTTTAATTTGTTGATCTATTTTTGTCATCGATCTCGAGCCTATTTGCAGGTAAGTTTGCACTAATCTTTTCATAAAAACTTGTGCTACTAAATTGACAGACGTTTAAATTATGTTTTCCAAATAGCTACCAGGATGGAGTTGTAATTCCTTGTACAGATTTTGAAATATTATAAAATATTTTTATATTTCTTTAAACTTTATATCAATTAAATAAATTGTGACATAGTAAATAGTATTTTATTAAACATTTCCATTGCATGCAGGATATATAATTCAGAGGAATGCAGTACCACTACGTGTTCCATTAACATGGAATGGACTTAAAGCCCGGTTGGATTGGTCTATTCTAAGTATTTTAAAGTTAAAATAGCCTTTATGTACAATTATTTTTTTTATTTTTATCAGTAAAATTATGGGTTTTAGCTGGTTACCCGTCTTCACTGCTAAGTATGATAAATTGAATTGAATGGAGGAGTGTAAAAGTGTATAGTACCTTTCCAGCGTCTTGCCATGTAATACCAGTGAGCCACTCAACAGTGAGTGCACCAAGAGTAGCCAACATAGCCCATCTCCCATGGATCAGTTCACATTCTCTGAACCTCTGCAGTCCAAACACTTCACTGTAAGGCTGGAACGGTGTGGATTTCACATCAGCAGCCTCAGTCCTCGTCCCAATAATTTCACCCGCCAAATTCTTCGCCAAGTTCTGGTCCAACGAGTCCAAATCGTATTGCAAGTACTCAGCCGGTTTCCCCAAACCGAACGGGTCGAATCCGTAGTCACCCACCAGGCTCCCGTCCAGATGTTCCGGTGCCTTTGCTCCTGGGTACCATAGAGGTCTGTCTGGGATTTGCTTTTTTGCAGCCTTCTTGGGTGCCGCCGCCTTTTTGGGTCCGAGTCCGAATCCGAATCGGGCTTGGACTCTTCCGGAGCCGGAGTGGATTTCCGGCAGCCTTGTTCCGATGAATGAGGATGTAGCTGCGGCTGTGGCCATGGTGTGGCTAATTTAATTGGGGAGCTAGCCAAGGGTTATTGGAAACTCGGCAAATTTGATGTGGTGGAATGTGGCAGAGCCTATACTGATTATATTGGTGAACATGGTACTGATTTTTGATATATGGAGGAAGGGATTTTGACCGTCAGATGAGAGGCTGAATTGATCTGACGGTCGGAAGAGTATAACGCCTTATCTGATTCTTATCGGGGTTGATTTTCAGGGGTGTGTCTGAAGGACACGTAAGATTTGAAGTCTTGTGGTTGACATGTAACATTGGAGATTAGAGTTCACCGAATATCTTCAATTTTTTGGGACCATGTAATGAAACAAGAGCCATAGAATTCGTGGCCTTCTGATTTTTGAGGAATAAGTAGTGCGTTAGTTGCGGGTTCCGACGAATTCAATATCATAATATTTATATCATAAGATTTATTGAATATATATTATAATGTTGATGATAAAAATTAAAATTCATAAAGTTTAAATTTTGAATCTAATAATAATTTCAAACTCCATAAATTGTAAATTTTAATTCTGTTTTTGATTAGTGATGAATTATCATATATGTAGAAAAGAAAAAAAGAAAAGGAGACAAATTCTTGTCATATAGCTGCCTACTTAGTACTATGATCTTTAACTATGGCATAATATAATCATTTTCGGTGTTTGATTTATTAGCTTGTCGCTAATTTACTTGCCTGATTCCCTTTACAGGGTAGAATTTAGCTTTGCTCAATTTTTGAATTATAAAAAAGGTAATTTTATTAGAATTAACCAGTACCAAGAATTTAAGGATTATAGAAGTAGGAACTTTAATTAATCAAAGTGGATGGATTAGGTCTAACAATTAATTTAAGTTCATAGTTGATCCTTTGTGCAATGTTGCCTTATTTTGCAGCTGAAGATTTAATTTTATAGAGAATGTGAATTTACAAGAAAGATATTAGAAGAAGGTGAGAGTTGAGAGTTTAACCTTTTTGTAGAAGCATTGTAATAAATCTACTATAATCGTTTGAAACTACTACATGCTATAAGCCGGATTTCTAGTAGTTGTGTGTTGAAAAAGTTGGATAAGTACTTTAAATTATGAAAGATCAAATTAAACTCTACAAGAGTTTTATAAGCATAATTAACTTTTGAATTTGATGTTAGACATTTAAACAAAACACAGAATGTCTAAACACATAGAGAGCGAAATTGTATCGGAATAAAAGGATTGATGTACCTCCGGCTATTGTTATCAAACAGTGTCGATGTCGGTGTTGACTTTCTTCAACTCCGGTGTGTCTTCCAAGCACTCAACCTCACTATTAGATGGTGTGAAATTTCAGAGGAGAATGTGCTTAGGGACCTTGACCAGATTATGTCATTTATATTGTTCTACCATCAAGAACAGTTTTTTAACTGTTATAGTAGTGACAAAGTGGTCTGGTTATTTATGACTACTTTATTTGGTAGTTTCTAAGAATGTTGAGAAATGGTTTAACTGGTCCAAGAAAATAGACGGACCATATTCTATAACGTTCAAAATTGAACCAATTACCAACATTCTCCCACTTGGTCCGTATATCTAATACCAAAGTCAACGTACTCATAATTTAAAGAAAATCATAATACATGAATCATAGCAATATTTCCTATAATAGTGAGTAATATTTTCTATGTATCACAATGTATTATGCCTCTAAACTTAGCCCATGATTACTTAATGAGTAAAAGCAATGTTTATTCTAGGTTCATACTTTAGCGATACTACTCAAATAAAACGGAATGTGTACACAATAATAATATGAGATATATCATATATAATAGAGTTTCATCAACATTCGTTGTTACAACGAGAATTTACATAGTAGAACTAAGTCCCATCGGGATAACATGATCCTTAAATTCTACAGGTGACATGCCTTTAGTTAAGGGATCAGCTAACATAAGTTCAGTTCTAATGTATACTATACTTGATGTCGATATGCTTGCTTTGACTTTCACTTTTTTTATTCTTAGCCATAAAGACAGCAGTTGAATTGTCACAATACAACTTTAATAGCTTAGAGATAGAGTCGACAATTCTAAGCCCAGATAAAAAACTCTTCAACCATACACCATGTGAGGTAGCCTCAAAACAAGAAATGAACTCCACCTCCATAGTGAAAGTAGTAATCAGAGTCTGTTTGGCACTTCTCCAAGATATAGCTCCACCGGTTAACATAAAAATATATCCTGATATTGATTTTTGTGAATTAATACAGCCAGCAAAGTCTAAATCAAAGTAGCCAATGACTTTCAAGTCATCTGATTGTTTGTACATAAGCAAATAGTTTTTTGTTCCTTAAAGATATCTTAAGACTTTCTTTGCAGCTCTCCATTGGTCAAGACCTGGATTACTTTAATATCTTCCTAACATTACAATAGCAAATGCTATGTTAGATCTTGTATAAACCTGAGCATACATCAAGCTTCCAGCAACAGAAGCGTATGAAATATCCTTCATTTGTTCCCTCTCAAGATCGTTCTTCAGGCACTGATTCTTTGATGTTTAGAGATAGGTCTATCTCTAAAATTTTATTGATATAGGCTTCTTGAGATAGACCTAGGGTACCTTGATGTTTATCTCGATGAATCTTAATGTCAATGACATAAGACGCATCACCCATGTCTTTCATATCAAAACTTTTAGAGAGAAATTGATTCACTTTATGCAACATTCCTTTATCATTGGATGCAAGTAAGATATCATCAACATATAGAACTAAGAAATAAATTTTACTCTCACTAACTTTCTAGTATATACAATAATCCATAATGTTCTCAACAAAGCCAAATGAAGAGATAACATTATAAAATTTTAAATTCCATTGACGAGAGGCTTGTTTCAATCCATATATGGATTTATTTAGCTTGCATACCAGTTGCTCACCATTACTAGCGAAGAATCCCTCAGGTTGTTTCATATAAACTTTTTCTTCTAGATCACCATTGAGAAATGCAGTTTTCACATCCATATGTTGCAATTGTAAGTCAAAATGGGCTACTAATGTCAATATGATGCGCAAGGAATCCTTTTTAGACACAGGAGAAAAAGTCTCTGTGTAGTCTATTCCTTCCTTTTGAGTGAATTCTTTAGCAACAAGTCTTGCTTTATACCTTTCTATGTTTTCCAATGAGTCTTTTTGGATTTTAAAGACCCATTTACATCTAATGGCTTTTACACCATTAGGAAACTTGATAAGATTCCATACTTCATTACTTTTCAGGGAATTCATCTCTTCTTTCATGACATTGTACCATAATTCTGACTCTTTACAACTCATGGTTTGTGAAAAAGATTCAGGATCATTTTCTACTCCAATATCAAATTATTGCAAATACACAATAAAATCACTAGGAATTGTTGATTTTCTTTCTCTAGTAGATCTCCTTAATATAGTGCGAATATTTTCTTGAGGATCATGTTGCTCAACTGGTTATTCAATAATTTCTAGAATTTCTTGAACAACTTGATTTACTGGAACACTTTCAGCGGTTTGTGAAATCACATTGATTGGTTGCTCAACACCCAGTTGGATGAGGAGTATTATGTACCACAATCAATCTTTCATTTGAAGTGGATGTTCGATCTCTTATAGAACCTGCATTTTGAAATTGATAACTCCCACTAGTTAAATCATTCTCAAGAAACTTTGCATTTTTTGATTCCACAATTCTAGTATTATTAGATAGACAATATAATTTGTATCCTTTAGACCTTTCGGCATATCCAATGAAATATCTACTAATGGTCCTAGGATCCAGTTTCTTTTCTTGTGGATTATAGATTCTAACTTTAGATGGGCATCCCTATACGTGTATATGTGTGAAACTCGATTTCCAACCTTTGAACAACTCAAAAGGTGTCTTTGGGACAACCTTGGTTGGAACTCAATTTAATATATAAACTGCCATCTTAAGAGATTCAATCCACAAGGATTTAGGTAGCTTAGAGCTACTTAACATACTACACACCATGTCCAATAGAGTTCAATTTCTTCTTTCTGCTACACCATTTTGGTCTGGAGAACCAGACATGGTGTATTGGGCAATGATCCCATTTTCTTGAAGAAACTTCGCAAATGGACGTTGTGCTTGTCCATCCTCAGTGTATCTACCGTAATACTCAACACCTCTATCAGTCCTCACAATCTTAATTTTCTTTCCTCATTGTTTCTCTACTTCGGCCTTAAAAACTTGAGAGGCTTCTAATGTTTCACTTTTATTATGAAGCATACAGAGATATATATAGCGTAAGTAATCATCTATAAAAGTGAAAAAGTATTTCTGACCATATGCATCCATGTCTGGACAACATATATCTAAATGTATGATTTCTAATATGGTCGAACTCCTCTTGGAACCTTTCTTTGACTTGTTGGACTGCTTTCCTTTAATATAGTCCACGCAATTCCCGAAATCAGTAAAATCTGAAGTACTAAGTACTCCATCATTTACCAATCTCTTAATTCTATTTATGGAGTTATGTCCCAATCTCTTATACCACAACATGGAGGAATCTTCATGCATAATACATCGTTTAGTACCAGCTTGGACATGCATAACACTATGAGTGGAATCATTTTGTAAGTTAAGAGAGAAAATACCATCAGACAATGTACCAATTCCAACAAGTTTAGATTGATAAAATAAATCGAAATAACCTTGTAAAAAGAAGGAATAACCCAAAGGTACAAGTCTTGAAACTAAAATTAAATTCCTAAAAAAATTAGGAACATAAAAGGTATTGTCTAATTCAAAATGAAATCACTAATAAGAACTAAAATGCATGTCCCAATAGCCTCCACATGTGACTGCATCTTGTTTCCTGAATATATGTTTCGCTCAGCTCCCACTGGCTTCCGCAAATTTCTTAATCCCTGCAAGGAATTCATAATATGGATTGTAGAAGCAGAAATCAATCCACCATGTATTATGATTAACATCAATCATATTAGCTTCATATCAAATAAGAGAGATTAAAGTACCTTTCTTTTCAAGCCACCATTGAAACTTGACACAATCCTCCTTTATGTGTCTCTTCTTTTTACAGAAGTGACACTTGAATCTCTCTTGATGTCAGTTTTAAGTGGTGCCTTTCCTTTCCACTTCTTATTGGCTTGAAAGTTCTTCTTTCCTTGAGTAGTCAGTAGACCCTCCCTTTGAACATACATGGCCATAAGTTCATTAATAGACCACTTATCTTTATGTGTGTTATAGTAAATCTTAAAAATGCCGCGCTTAGGAGGCAAAGTATTTAAAATATAGTGCACAAGAAAAGTTTCAGATATTTCAACCTCAAGATCTTTAGTTGAGCCGATAAGTCTCACATTTTCATAATGTGCTCAGGCATACTCTCACACTGGTGAGTCTCATTGATGAGAATTTCATAATTAAGATAATGGCAAGTGTCCTATCTGAAGTCTCAAACTGTTCATCAACAACCTTCAGTAATGCCTTGACGTTGTTATACTATTCGACAGAACCATGAGTACCAGCAGAGATTTTGGTCTTAATGAATATAACACTCAAACGGTTAGAGCGTTCCCATTGTTCATGAAAAGCAATCTCGGCTTGAGCACTGATTTCATTAATAGTTGTTTCATCTTTCTTGATAGCATAATCAATTTCCATACACCCAAAGTGAAGAAGAATCTTCTCCTTCCAGATCTTATAGTTCTCACCATTCAGTTCGGGAATATCACAAATATCGAAAAAAATTGTAGGTTGCATAACTGCAAAAAATATATTTACATGCTTATAAATTTGAGGCAGATAATATAAAATTGAATCTATTGGCAATAAAATTGCCCGTGGGCCAAAATTTTAATTCAAATAAATTCAAACTTTATGATAGAATTATCCTTTTACTAGCATAATATTATATCTTTACGATAAAACTATTACATTCTAATTCATAATTCCTGTGGGTAATTATGAAAAGTATTTAATATTTTATCCTAATTAATTATGCAACCCAATAATAAAGATTCTTGAGTTATTATATCATGCATAATCAATCACAATTCTAATGTCTAAAATTTCTTTATGTGAACCTTAGCTTTAAAATTTTATTCAACTAAAGATATTGTGGCTAATCTTCAATCAAATAAAATTATAAATCACTTAGAAATCAATCCTTGTTTAATGTCTATAATTTTCTTATATGATCCTAAACATAATATATAATGTTATTTGATCAAGATTGTTGTGGCTAAATCTTCATTAAATAAAATTATATGGAACACTAGACATTAAATCTGAAAATTTATTTGAAATCTATTGCTAACATTTAATGCAATTAAAAAAATCACTATAACAATAGCATAGTGTTATACGTAAAATAAAAACAGTGAATAATTCACATATAACAAACATGATAAATACAAAGCATTCCAATATTAAAGGCTCTTTTATTAATATTATGACATTTACAAAAGAAGTTCTCCATTAAAAAAAAAGTTATTTGTATAGTAAATGAGGCCTTAAATATTTTCAATTTCTTTGACTAGAATATAGAGAAAATAGGAAGATGTGCAAAAGGTGATATAATTTATAATAGATTATAAAAAGGTGTCAGCATATATTATTGAATTGTATCTCTGCAATTGACTATGAAGCCTAATCAAAAATGAGAATTTCTTTACTCTCTTTAATAAAAGTAATACTATCTTGTCATGTCAGGCAGTAAAAGTTACTTTATGTCAAATCTAAACCCTTTATTTAATTTTTATTTAATTAAAAAAATAAAATTAGGAGAGTCATCTTCAACCTCTGATCGAAAAATTTATTTCAACCATTTGCAGACCCAACAAATATTTACTGTTATAGTCACTCATAATATTTTATGAAGTCATAAAAGTATTAGAAAATCTATTTCTTGTGCTTTCTAACACTAGTTTGCATCAAAATGTCAAGGAATTACAGATCTAAAAATCAAGAGACACCATTTTGAACCAACTTGAATGATCCGAAAAATAACAAGATAGAGGTAAACGACATGCTCTGATACTAAATGTTAGACATTTAAATAAAATACAGAATGTCTAAACACATAGAGAGTGCGTGAAATTGCAGCGGAATAAAATGATTAATGTACCTCCGGCCATTGTTACCAAACATTATCGATGTCGGTGTTGACTTTCTTCAACTCTGGTGTGTCATCTAAGTACTCAACCTCACTATTAGATGGTGTGAAATTTCATAGAAGAATGTTCTTAGGGATGTCACGACCCGAGCGTAGACCCGGATTGTAGACACGGGACAAGGGACCCCGAGAGACCCCAAGTCGACCCATGGCATAAGCATTCACTAACGCATTCAATAACATGAAGAATAAACATAATTATAAACTCAGCGGAAGTCGAACTTAATATAACAACATCATAAATAACTGAACCTGAATACACGTCTAAGTCTGATAAGCCTCTAATCTGGACAAGCTGATGGGACAACACCCCTAACTAGCTCAACAATACTGAAACTGAAAAGACATCTGAAACAACTGAAAATCTAGTTCTCGAAAGATGAGGACTCACCAATAAAGTGGGTGCTAACTCTGAACAGCGACTATGAACGGGGCTGAACCTAACAACTGGATCCTGCATCATGAGACGATGCAACATAGAAAGTATACGGTCAGTACGTGGAATATACCAAGTATGCAAGGTAAGTAAAACTGCTTAAGTAATATAAATCATTTAAAGCAATTCATACATATCATAAGTTTTTAAGTACAAGTAGAAGGCTACATGCATTCATTCTGAAATCACACTATTATCATAACATGATCATGCATAGTTTTTAAAACACCATGACTAACTCGAATGACTCGAAGCTGAAACATAATATTTATATCAAAACTGAACAATGAGTCAAACCTTAATTCTTGAACATGCATGCGTAAGTAATTATCATGAGTAATGAATATTCAAATCTAAATGATATAGACAGTGGGAGACTCGTCACTTAACCAACATACCACGATAGAGCTTACGTGGTCCCAACTATCATACTCAAGTGGTTAGTGTCGTTCATAACCTTGTCAGGGCGATGGACGATACCATGATATCGATATCAAGCTCAAGGGCAAATCGGGCCGGGGATAGCTCACAAGGGAGGTCCCAATAATATAGTAGTATCAACCTACGTTGGCGCATAGTTCTGGGGCATAGGGTGATCGATCCTTAACCCTCTCGGTGCTAGAATCTTCTCCCAAAAACATGCAATGCTCTATATCGCATATAACGAATCTCAACATCATCTATTGATGAAGCTCAACATCGTCTAATGATGAAGCGTAATATTAAATCATGCATAGACTAGACATCATATAAATATGAAGCTCAACAATGTCCTTTCACAAAGCTCAAAATAAAATCATGCATAACTCAACATCGTATGAAACGAAGCTCGACATTGTCTATCGACAAAGCTCATAATGAATTCATGCATAGACTCAACATCATGTGACAATTAAGCTTAACATTGTTCTTTGACAAAGTTCAATAATGACATACATATCAATTATGAATTTATGCATATAGGAGGCTTTATTTTGAAACATACCACAAGCTCAATCATAGGTGGGGGGCATCTACTCCAAATCATGTGGCAAGCTACATGTAGAAATATTTACTCAACATACCACAAGCTAGAATTTATAATAAAAATTGAAAAAATTTCTTTCAAATAATGTGGTAAGCTTATGTCGGGGAAATTATCACTTTAAATCAACATGTGGACATCACCCAAAGCTTTATCACACATGGATCCAATCAATTCATTTTGAAAACATCAACATAATCATGGGTAGTTTAAGAAACATGTTTTTCATCATTGATTTCATCATCATCACACGTTTATCATAAATCACCTCTTTATGAACTATTCATCCATGGGTGTTTTAGATTCAAATTTTAGAAAATAATTTAGAATCCGCCCATGGTTCGTAAATCACCAATATAAGTACAATCTAATCATACCCATGTATAGAGATTGAAGAATCATGCAATTGGGTAAAACCCCATACTTAATCATAGACTATTTAATCATATTTTCATAGGGATTGGGCATGGGTGTGGAAGAAGACACCCACTCATGGCCTTACATACCTGAGAATGATGAATTCTAATCACCCTCTAATTGCCCAGCTGATATTCCAATTGGAAACCTTGAGATTGCACCTTGAATCCTCTCTTCAAACCTTCAAACTTGCATGCATGAGAATGATACCTTAAGATAAGTTTTCCCCTGCTAAAACCCCACTAAAACGAGCCCTAAACGACGTAGTATAGGCCCTTAGAACTTAGGAATTATGGAAAAACCTTTACTTAAATTGCTGAAAAATACTGTCAGGACGGGCAACGACTCGTCGGGTCGCTTGTCAAGTACATTGGTTAACTGATCTTTTGGGGCTCGTAACGGGGAACATGATGACTCGTTCCTCGATACCACGACTCGTGGTCACCTTCCGTCAGGTACACTACCTTACTTTTCAACCTGCTTACTCATGACTCACCTCATGAGTCGTTGGGACTGGCCACGACTCGTGAGGTCCCATTTGTTAGGTACATTGGACATCCTCCTAAATGTAATTCCACATCACCCCATGAGTGACATGACGACTCGTGGTGGCTGACCACGAGTCGTTACTTCACCAGTGGGGAACCAAATCCTGAATTTCCGCTGGCCTTCCCACGAGTCACCTGATGACTCATGGGATCTCCTAATGAGTTGTTAGACGACTCGTCCTGCAACTGCAAGGCCATTTTCTAGCTTTTCTCCGTTTGAACTTCCAGATCCGATCTTTGAATGCTCAGGGTATAACAATATTTCCCCATTGGGAACATTCTTCCTCGAATGTTATAAATAAGTATAAAATAGCAACATGCAATTATCATACTCCAATATTGATTATTTTAACCGAAATTTTCCCGGAATGACTACCTCCGAAAAGAACCACATAGCTGAACTGAATTCAAATTTCACATACACATTCATACACATAAAAGAAACTTGAACTCATGAACTGAACAGGAATTTAAATAGAATCATAGGGCAAAATTGATACCTCAAGTCGGAACTGAGCCGATATAGAATAAATATGGGTATTTATCCATCATGTCCGCTTTGGCTTCCCATGTAGCTCCCTCAACATGTTGATTTCTCCATAAAACCTTAACTAAAGCTACTTCTTTTTTTCTCAACTTCCAAACCTGACAATCCAAGATTCAACGAGAATTTCTTCATAACTGAGGCTGTCTTTTACACCAACGCTGTCTACCAGGACAACTAAGGCTGGATCACCCAAACATTTTTTCAAAAGCGATGTATGAAACACCGGATGTACGGAAGATAATTTTGAAGGCAACTCCAACTCATACGCTACTTTTCCAACTCTCCTCACAATCCGGTAAGGATCAACATAGCGGGGACTGAGTTTCCCTTTCTTTCCGAACTGCATGACTCCCTTCATGGGAGATACCTTTAGAAATACCCAATCATCCACCTCAAACTCCAGGTCCCTCCTCCTCACATCTGCATATGATTTCTATCGAGTCTGAGCGGTCTTCAGCCTGTCCCTTATCAACTGTACCTTTACCATAGCCTCATGAACCGAGTCAGACCCTATCATAGCGGCTTCCCCAACTTTAAATCATCCAATGGGCGATCTACACCTCCTTCCATAAAGAGCCTCAAACAGTGCCATCTGGATGCTAGGGCGATAGCTGTTGTTATAAGCAAACTCGATCAAGGGCAAATGATCATCTCAACTACCTTTGAAATCCATAACACATGCCCTCAACATATCCTCGAGGGTCTGAATTGTTCGCTTTGCCTGGCCGTCTATTTGTGGATGAAAGACTATACTGAGCTTAACTTGAGTCCCAAGTCCCTTTTGAAACTAACACCAGAATTAAGAGGTAAACTGGGTACCTCGGTCTGAAATAATAGACATGGGCACTCCATGAAGTCGAACCAACTCCCGAATATATAGTTTGGCATAATCATCCGCAGAATCCATGGTTTTGACCGGTAAAAAGTGTGCAGCCTTGGTTAACCTGTCGACCACCATCCAAATGGAGTCGTATTGCCGGCAAGTACGAGGTAGAACTTTAATGAAATCCATATTAATCTCTTTCCACTTCTAAGTGGGAATGCTGATATCCTGAATTATGCCTCCCGCCATTTGATGTTCAACCTTCACTTGTTGACAGATGAGACATCTGGCTACGAATTCTGCAATATCCTTCTTCATACCATCCCACCAATAGATTTCTTGCAAATCCCGATACATCTTCGTGGATCCCGAATGGGTAAAATATCTGGTACCATCTGTCTCATGCAATATCCGAACTCTCAAATCCTCAACGTCTGGGACACATAGTCGACCCTGGTATCGTAGCACACCATCTCCCCCTTGGGAGAAAACCTCCACCTTTTGACTTTGCACCGCTTCCTTCAATTTTCTCAAAATCGGATCCTCATCTTGTCTAGACTTGACATCAACCACCAAGGATGATTCTGACCCGTTTTGCACCACAATGCTGCCATTGGTCGAGTCGATCAATCTAACCCCCAACCTTGCAAGTCGATGAACATCTCTCACCAACTCCTTCTTTTCCTAATCCATGTGGGACACACTCTCCATAGAGATCCTACTAAGTGCATCTGCAACCACATTAGCCTTGCTCGCGTGGTAAAAAACACTCATATCATAGTCCTTTAGTAACTCCAACCACCTCCTTTGCCGAAGATTTAGATCTTTCTGTGAGAACACATATTGCAAGCTCTTGTGATCCATGAATACATCCACGTGGACCCCATATAAGTAATGTCGTCATATCTTCAATGCAAACACCCAGGCCAACTCAAGATTGTGGGTCGAGTAATTCTTTTCGTGAACCTTTAACTGTCGAGAGGAATATTCTATCACCTTCACATGCTGCATCAACACACATTCCAATCCGACTCTCAAAGCATCACAATACACTACAAAGCCATCCGTACCCTCGGGTAGAGTCAACATCGGTGCTGAAGTGTGTTGGGTCTTCAATTCCTGGAAGCTTTCCTCACAAGCCTCTGACCATTGGAACTTCACCTTCTTCTGAGTCAACCTAGTCAATGGGGCCTCAATGGATGAAAAGCCCTCAATGAATCTCCGATAATAACCCGCTAAGCCCAAAAAACTCTTGATATTTGATGGATTTACTGGTATGGGTCAATTCTTCACCGCTGCAATCTTTTGAGAATCTACTTTTATACCCTCACTTGACACCACATGGCCTAGGAATGCCACCGAATCCAACCAAAACTTGCATTTGCTGAACTTTGCATACAACTGTTGATCCTTGAGGGTCTGAAGTACTACTCTCAAGTGAGTGGCATGCTCCTCCTTGCTCCGAGAGTATATGAGGATATCATCGATAAATACAATCATGAACATGTTTAGATATGCCTTGAATACCCTATTCATTAGATCCATAAAAGCTGCAGGAGCATTGGTTAGTCCAAAAGACATAACAACGAATTCATAGTGACCATACCGAGTCCTGAAGGCGGTTTTTGGGATGTCACCCTCCCGAACCCTAAGCTGGTGATATCTGGACCTGAGGTCAATCTTGGAGAAACACTTGGCACCCTGAAACTGGTCAAACAAATCATCGATCCTGGTTAAGGGGTACCTGTTCTTGACGGTAACCTTATTCAACTACCGATAATCAATGCATATGCGAAGGGAACCGTCCTTCTTTCGAACAAATAATACCGGTGCACCCCATGGGGACTTACTCGGCCTGATAAATCCCTTGTACAACAAATCCTTCAACTGATCTTTCAACTCTTTCAGCTCGGCTGGAGCCATTCTGTAGAGCGGAATAGATATAGGTTGCGTGTCGGGAAGAAGATCTATACCCAAATCAATCTCCCGCTCGGGAGGTACACTTGGCAAATCATCAAGAAAGACCTCCGGGTACTCACGCATTACTGGAACTGACTACATGGTACGGGTCTCAGACTCCACGTCCTTAACCCTAACTAGATGGTACATGCAACCCTTAGAAATCATCTTCCTGGCCTTAAGGTAGGAAATGAATCGACCTACAGGCACAACTAAACTACCCTTCAATTCTAAGACTGGTTCACCCAAAATACTGAACTCTACTGATCGGGTTCTACAATTAACTAAAGCATAGCATGCATATAGCCATTCCATATCGAGAATAACATCAAAATCGATCATAGCTAACTCTATCAAATTTGCTGAGGTGGCCTTATGAAGAACTGAGACTGAGCAATCTCTGTATACCCGTCAAGCTATAACCGAGTCACCTACTGGAGTAGAAACTGAGAAGGGATCTGATAAAACATCGGGACTGACTCCGAAGCTACTAGCTATATATGGTGTCACAAAAGATAGGGTAGCCTCCAGATCTAGAAAAACATACACATCAATATGAAAGACTTTCAACATACCGGTGACCACATCTGGTGAGGCCTTCTGCTCCTGGCGAGTGGATAAGACATAGAATCTGTTCTGGCGCTGCCCACCAGTTGTGCTAGTAGATGCCCGCTGATGTGTTGTGCGTGGGGGAGGGGCTGTTGAGCTGGAAGCTGGGCCTCGGCCCCCGACCTGGTCCTGCCTCGCAGCTGGACAATCTCTGAGCATATGTCCAGGCTGTCCACATCCAAAACAAGCTACTGATCCTGCCAAACACTAGCATGTGTGCCCTCGGCCACATCTGCGACAAGCTGGAATGCTAGAATCTGCGGGCCTGCTGCTATGACCCCTCGAGCCTGACACTCGCCTCCTCTGATCACGTCGGGGCCTAGATGGCACACTCACGACTGATGATGCTGGGGCTAACGATCTCTGGTGGATCTGTTGTTGATGCCCACCACCGGACCTCTGCTGAGAGAATTTGTGGTCCTCAGTCATGGCCCTCTTGGCCTCCCTTTCCCTTGAATGTGCCGCCTCTATCTGCTGGGTGTACAACACTATACGAGGGAAGTCTATGTACTGGTGGAGAATAGTTGTCCTGCAATCCTTGTCCAAATATCCTGCTATACCATGCACAAATCTGCTCACCCGTGCCCGCTGGTCAGCCACTGACTCTGGGCGTATTTGGATAGGCGGGTGAACTCAAGGGCGTACTCATGGACAGTCATCCTCCCTTACCTTAGGTTTAAAAATTTATCTGCTTTTATCTCTCTCATCTCTCTAGGGAATAACCGATCGAGGAATGCAACTTGAAACTCCTCCCATGTGACCGAACTTGCTCCGGCGACCCTGCTGTCTTTCCAATGGCAGAACCAAATATGTGCAACCCCCTTCAACTGGTAGGAGGTCAATTCTACGCACTCAACACTGCTCACCCCCATAGCCTAGGTGATCTTGACAATTTCATCAATGAAGTCATGCAGGTCCTCATCTACCTTGGACCCCAAGAACTCTGGCGCATTCAGTCTCAAGAAGTCCCGGACTCTGGCTGTCGCTGCATTGCCGTTTTAAGGGACATGCACAACGGCCTGCTGATTGACCTGAGCGGTCAAGGCCTGCACAAACATCTGGATGGCAGCTCGGAACTCAGCATGAGCGAGATGGCTCCGGTACTAGAGGCTCCTGAACTGGTGGGGCTAGCTGATGCCCAAAACCGTCCCTCATCGTGGCCTTCATCACCTCTATTCCTCCTTCCATTCATCCTCCTTGGAGCCATGATTCTACAATCGCGAATAGCACCAATTAGAAAGATAGAAAGACTCTTTATTGCACAACATAGATCATGAAAGAAGGGAACATTTCCTAAAACGTATAGTAGCCTCTTCGTCATAAGTGTGGCGCGCTTCACACCTATGACAAAGACTACTAAACGCGGCTTTCAGAATTCCTAGGACACTTCAAACCTACGGCTCTGATACCAAGTTTGTCATGACCCGAGCTTAGACCCGAATTGTAGACACGGGACAAGGGACCCCGAGAGACCCCAAGTCGACTCATGGCATAAGCATTCACTAACACATTCAATAACATGAAAAATAAACATAATTATAAACTCAGCGGAAGTTGAACTTAATATAACAACATCATAAATAACTGAAGTTGAATACACGTCTAAGTCTGATAAGCCTCTAATATGGACGAGCTGATGGGACAACATCCCCAACTAGCTCAACAATACTAAAACTGAAAAGACATTTGTAACAACTGAAAAGCTAGTCCTTAAAAGATGAGGACTTACCAACAAAGCGGGTGCTAACTCTGAACAGCGACTACGAACGGGGTTGAACCTGACAACCGGATCCTGCATCATGAGATGATGCAACATAGAAAGTATGTGGTCAGTATGTGGAATGTACCGAGTATGCAAGGTAAGTAAAACCGCTTAAGTAATATAAATCATTTAAAGCAATTCATACATATCATAAGCTTTTAAGTACAAGTAGAAGGCTACATGCATTCATTCTGAAATCATACTATTATCATAACATGATCATGCATAGTTTTAGAACATCATGACTGACTCGAATGACTCGAGCTGAAACATAACATTTATATCAAAACTGAACAATGAGTCAAACCTTACTTCTTGAACATGCATGCATAAGTAATTATCATGAGTAATGAATATGCAAATCTGAATGATATAGACAGTGGGAGACTCATCACTTAACCGACATACCACGATAGAGCTTACATGGTCCCAACTATCACACTCAAGTGGGTAGATCCATTCATAACCTTGTCAGGGCGATCGACGATACCATGATATCGATATCAAGCTCGAGGGCCAATCGGGCTGGGGATAGATCACAAGAGAGGTCCCAATAAAATAGTAGTATCAATCTATGTTGGCGCGTAGTTCTGGGGCATAGGGTGATCGACCCTTAACCCGCTTGGTTCTAGACTCTTCTCCCAAAAACATGCAATATTCTACATCGTATATAACGAAAATCAACATCATCTAATGACGAAGCTCAATATGAAATCATTAATAGACTAGACATCGTATAAATATGAAGCTCAACAATGTCCTTTGACAAAGCTCAAAATGAAATCATGCATAACTCAACATCGTCTGAAACAAAGCTCGACATTGTCTATCGACAAAGCTCATAATGAATTCATGCATAGACTCAACATCATGTGAAAATGAAGCTTAACATTGTCCTTTGACAAAGCTAAATAATGACATGCATATCAATTATGAATTTATGCATATAGGAGGCTTTATTTTGAAACATACCACAAGCTCAATCATAGGTGGGGGACATCTACTCCAAATCATGTGGTAAGCTATATGTAGAAATATTTACTCAACATACCACAAGCTAGAATTTATAATAAAAATTGAAAAATTTCCTTTCAAACAATGTGGTAAGCTTATGTCGGAGAAATCATAACTTTAAATCAACATGTGGGCATCACCCAAAGCTTTATCACACATGGATCCAATCAATTCATTTTGAAAACATCAAAATAATCATGGGTAGTTTTAGAAACATGTTTTTCATCATTGATTTCATCATCGTCACACATTTATCATAAATCACCTCTTTATGAACTATTCACCTATGGGCGTTTTAGATTCAAATTTTAGATAATTTTTATAAGAGAAAACAATTTAGAATCTTCCAAAGCTTCGTAAATCATCAATATAAGTACAATCTAATCATACCCATGTATAGAGATTGAAGAATCATGCAATTGGGTAAAATCCCATACTTGATCATAGACTATTTAATCACATTTTAATAGGGATTGGGCATGGGTGTGGGGAAAACACCCACTCATAGCCTTACATACCCGGGAATGATGAATTCTAATTGCCCAACTGAGATTCCAATTGAAAATCTTTAGATTGCACCTTGAATCCTCTCTTCAAACCTTCAAACTTGCATGCATGAGAATGATACC
The DNA here is from genome assembly GCA_018107945.1 of Datura stramonium. Lineage (NCBI taxonomy): Eukaryota > Viridiplantae > Streptophyta > Magnoliopsida > Solanales > Solanaceae > Datura > Datura stramonium. Next base: position 10,997 of record JACEIK010000528.1, on the reverse strand, counting down.
TTAAGATAGATTTTTTCCCTACTAAAAACCCACTAAAACGAGTCCTAAAAGACGTAGTATAGGCCCTTAGAACTTAGGAATTATGGAAAAGCCCTTACTGAAATTACTGAAAATCACTATCAAGTGACCCTAACGGGTGACCTGACGATTCATCAAGACGAGCAACGACTGGTCGGGTCGCCCGTCAAGTGCACTGGTTAACTGATCTTCTGGGGCTCGTAACAGGAAACATGATGACTCGTTCCTCGAGACCACGACTCATAGTCACCTTCCGTTAGGTACATTGCCTTACTTTTCAACCTGCTTACTCACGACTCACCTCATGAGTCGTTGGGACTGGCCACGACTCGTGGGGTTCCATCCATTAGGTACAATGGACATCCTCTTGAATTTAATTCCACATCACCCCACGAGTGACATGACAACTCGTGGTGGCTGACCACGAGTCGTTACTTCACCCGTGGGGACCCAAATCCTGAATTTCCCCTAGCCTTCCCACGAGTCACCTGACAACTCGTGGGGTCTCCTGACGAGTCGTCAGACGAAATCTCCTACAACTGCAGGGCCATTTTCTAGCTTTTCTCCGTTTCAACTTCCGGATCCAATCTTTGAATTCTCGAGGTATAACAAGGGATCTTGGCCAGATTATGTCATTTATATTGTTCTACCATTAAGAACAGTTTTTTAACTGTTATAGTAGTGGGCAAAATGATCTGATTATTTATGACTACTTTTTTGGACAGTTTCAAAGAATGTGGAGAAATGGTTTAACTAGTCCAACAAAATAGATGGATCATATTCTATAACGTTCAAAATTGAACCAATTACCATCATTTGACTCTTATCTTATTGCACCAACAAATATTTACTAATTAGCATGCTATAGGGTTTTAGAGTAGTTAATCTATCTTTACTCATAGATTGAGAAATAGCTTTTCACTGATGTATTAATTGCTACAAGTGCATCGACAAGAAAAGGAAAAATTGCACACACTTTTTGCACTGTTACAGTCATCAACGACTTGATATCATAAATTCATAATCCTTGTGAATAGTGTGTCATGAAATGCCCGCCGTTACTCCTCTCTACCC
>JACEIK010000527.1:415191-426185 GCA_018107945.1 Datura stramonium | reverse complement strand
CATGTGCAGTGCATATTCAGATCCAGTGCACTCAGCTCTTCCCAAAGTTTTCTCATCTTTGTATAATAAGCAGTGATGTCCAGATTACCTTGAACAAATTAATTGATGTCTATTTGTAATTGATAAAGCTTGGCTCCATTAGTTTGATCATATCTCTCCTCAAGCTCATCCCAAAGTTCCTTTGCATTGTTCACATACTGCAAGTTATCCATTAATTCTGGTGATAAGGAATTCAACATCCATGAAGTGACCATATCATCACACATTTCCCACATTGCATAGCCATCTGAGTTAGGATCTTGTTTCTTACACTTCACTGATAATGCCCTAAGGATGCCTCTCCTCCATGATCTATAGTTTGTGCCATCAAATTTTACCGGAATCAATGCAGAGATCCTGCACTCTCTGATGGATGTATGTACATTGGACTCATCATGTCCAGAAAACTTTGATTGCCAGAGCTTGAATTTGAAGTTCCTTGTGATTCTACCATTGTCAAACTATGTTGAATGACTGAGATTTGTGAGTGAGATGATCAGAAGAAAGGAAGAAACAAAACACAGTCAATTATTCACAAATCGATCTGGAAATCAACAAGCAGAGAATCAGAAATGAAAAAAACAGATCGAGATTCAGTTGAATCTGGATTAAGTCGAGCAACCTTGCTCTGATACCATGTCGAAATGAAGACTGAGAGCAATGGTAAACAACAAAGAAACAGAGGAGAAGAAGAGAAGAAGAAGAAGAAGAAGAAGAAGAAGAGAAAGCAGAGGTAGAAAAGGAAGATTACAGATCTGCCTCCATTGCAGAGAAACAAATACACAACAAAGTAAATTGTGGAAAATGAAACTTGATTAATTATAGAGTGTTTGATCTCTATATATATACATATACATCATCTGCAAATAAGAAAAGAAAAAAAGGGGGAAAATCAAAGGAAAAAATCAGGGGGAAAGTTAGTTATAACTAACTTTAACTAACTTCATTAGTGACCTAACTAATTCTAACTAACTAGGATAGTTAATTAACTAATCCTAACTAACTTGTTAACTACTATTAAACTCTTCAATTAATACTATAATTCTAACAACCGGCTATAAGAAATTCACCCCGTTTAGCTGTAATAGATTGCAGCTGTCATCAATGTATACTCTGATGCATAAGCGTATAATCAGTATACAAAATAATTGTATACAGATTATACCTTAATTATACACTGCATTCTAATTAAAAATTTATAGAAAATTAAAGGTTAGGCTCATCTTTGTTAGGGGCCATTATGTAGTATAAAAATATCTATTTTTATCATGGTAGGTTGAAGACTAGTTTCAAAAATCTGTCTTTAAAATTTCACGCCCAATGAAATTCTGCAACAAACAAAACTAAATGGAGAGTAACAAGGTCAATATGATGATGATGGCATTTTGATGGTCAAGTGATACTCTCTTTGGTGAAAGGAGTTTCCCAGTTTAGTCCTGAACCTAAGTGTGAAGTGGGAAGGGNGGGGATTGCCGGGTGGGGAGGATAAAAATATGAGAGTTTAGCCTTTCTCCAGTCTCCACAATTATAGAAAGAATTTGGTTACTGCACACCTTAACACTCTGAAAAATGGTTAAATTCTCAAATATGATCGATGGCGGATCACTACAAAATTGTGAAGTACTCCTTTGAGCAAACTGCTCAAAAACATTTTAAATAATCATTCATAGGAACCAAGTAAAAAGTGAATCATCAAAATAAGCTTTTGCAGATATTAACTCAAATAACATTTATACAGACAAATGCCGAAGCCTTAACAGGTATTCTCTTATGTCTGTCAGCAGTCAGGTTCACCACTTACAAGCCTATCATCAACAGACAACATGTCAAGGAAAACTGATTATCAAAACAGCTAACCAAGAGCATGCAAAACATTCCTAGGAAGAGTCTGTCGTTATTTCTTTACAACATTCAGAGCTCAAAACCGCTGCTTCGTCACAAACCAATATGAGCAATGGTAAGTTTGTGAAACGCTCACGTACTGTGCCCTAATCCTAGCCGCTACTTCGGTGATTAACATGCATCTCAACTATTATTTCAGAATACTAAGGCAAGGAAAAACTCCACAGAGTACTGTGGAGATCTCTTGTTAGGTGAAAATAAAGTTCCTGGAATAATAATAATTTTCCCCAAGGACCTAAACTCTTAATTTTTCCTGGTATTTTACCAGATAAAAGGCTGCAGAAAACTGCTTTATCGCTATTGAGTCATTATACAACCAGATTGATCCTTTTTCAACCTTTCAGTGACCTGACCTGGAAACTAAGCACATGGCATGAGAAGCACCGATGGCTACTGAAAGCACATTATGGTTCCCAAGTCCATCATCCTCCATAAGAAACTTGACTTCAATAGGAGATGACTGTTTCTCCGGCAATCCCGGAACACCCAGTTGACAATCTTTTGCATAGCCCCACATGTACAGTTTCCCACCATCTGTCACCAGTAAAATTAATCATTAGTCAAGCATAAGCTAAACATCACACAGCATGGACCATGGCTTATTGACCAACAGGTCTCTGAAGCAGCGATGGGAAGTGGGAACAATTGGATGAGAATGATTTCTTTTAAGTCCTTTCTTCATAGCTTTGACTTAACAGATGATAGTTTCTGCACTAACCCTTGCGTTATGCATCTAACCAAACAGATTGTGACATGTTTACCTGTTATAGCCGCCGATGATGAACCTCCACAAGATATATAGATGACTTTCTCGTGGGACAAAGCCTCAACTGGGATAGGAACATTCTGGTTTTGAAGAGAAGAATTACCCAGTTGACCATGGCCTCCATGACCCCATGAAAGCACTTCTCCTTTATCTGAGAGTAAAAGATACTTTTAACATAAGTAGTTCAGATACATAGATGAGTGATGCATGTAAGATAAAGTAGTTTCACTGCAAGCTACCAGTCAAAGCTAGAGAATGATATCCCCCACTAGCTATCTGAATAACACGAACACCTTTAAGGCTTGGAACTGGTTGTGGTTTCCAACCACCTATTTTGTCACCTCTTCCGAGCTCATAGTTCGAGTTGGCTGAGAAAAGAAGAGACCAGAAATGTTATTGATGTTACTCATGAAAGAAAGGTCACATAATAGGCAATAAGATGTTCAAAGTACACCCAAAAAAGTAGAGAAAAAAGAACATTACAGGAATGTCCAGTCCTATACCATATAAAGCCAAACTTTGTCTATTCAAGAACTTAAACACAAGACTTGATATTTTCATTACCTGTTTCAAAATAGAAGTACAAAACTTGATACTATTTTTTTTTATAATGGGGAAATCACCGAGGGACAACGGCACAAGGTTTGAAACTCGGTATATAATGGGTCCACCCTTCTACCCTTCTCCAATTAAATACCAGGCTTTTACTATGGTAGAGTTGAGACATGCGCCTTGCCCATATATCACATGTTGCACTATTATCACCAGATCAAAGCCCTGGGGCCACAAGACTTGATGCTTCATCAAGTTTGTTTCTAGGTATGGTTCATTATTATGGGTCTGGCTTATAATTATGCCAGGGCACTGAACTTGCTGGATTTAAGAGCAACAGATAACATTTTATAAGTGGGAAGGCTCAAACTAAAATGCTAATGGACAAATAACCAACAATTTTACCCTTCAATCAAATAAAATACATTTAACGTTGTTGTACAAAATGTAAATATATACTTTATTGAATAATAATAGATAATGTATGAATTTGAGGCATATTCCTAGATAAGTTCTTATTTCTAATTTAAGTATCTATCTCTATCACTTCCCCACACGTTTGATTATGGGTCTATATTCCGTGGTAACTCGTAATTTACAAGATAACAAGAAGCTCACACATAATTATGTACATGAATTAGTCCAAAAGGTAGTAGACTCAGAGCTCCGCTCGTGTACCTACGGTCCTTCACATGTTTGTATCTTATAACACCAACATTAATATAATTAAAAAATTTACCTGTCTAACTAAATATAACTTCATCTTTGCAGGTTCAAACGATATCTATTCATTTTGAGTTCAACTACCAAATTGGTTGAATAGGATCACTATTCATTCATTTTGAGCTTATATCTTTTCCCCTTCAAATTTCATTTAATATATCATGCATGTTATGATAATAACATTTATGTTGTTTTAAAACGTTGGGACTTATTGACACGGGATACATGTGTAATGCATGTGCCCACAAATTAGTATTTGTGTATATACATACGTACACAAATATATAATTGGATTTAGGTTATTCATTTGCTAATTGGAGGTCGTATACATTCATCGGAAAAAAGAAACACTATTTAAAAAGGGTACATGTTCAACAAATATGTCCTTAAGTTTAGAAACAATCCACTAACAAATGTCGAGTGTCTCACAAAAGACTTACACTGTCCATGCAACATAAGTTGACCCTTCTGCAACCTATCATTTAGGGAAATGAAAGGAAACAGATCCATGCAATTTGTTATCAGATGCCGCAATTCATGAACAGAATTGCATCAGCTTGGGAAGTGAAATTTCTAGGTTAGCTTGAGGTTTGAGGCGTCAAGATGCTCTATTAATCCAGAAGGAATGGGTGAGTGTAATACTAGGATTATGCTCCACAACAAGGCATTTGGATTAAAACTAACTATATCACTTATTTTGCAATGAAGAAATCAAGCAACATCCAAGCCATATTTTGCCTCTCCTTGAAGCCATCAGTACACTTCAGTACTAAAGAACGATAAAAGAAAGACAGCATACAACCTTCCTTTTATTTTATTGTTTTGATAAGATCAAACACAAATAATGGTGTCGCCTGGAACAAACCACCCTTTCTTTCAATAAATTGACTTCCCTTAAAATCATCATAACAGAAAAGCCTCAAAAAGGCAATAGTATCTTACCACCCCAATTCCAAAGCTCTCCCTCTTCTGAAAGTGCCATTGTGAAAAACCCACCACATGAAACAGCAGCTACGCTTGCAGGAAGTGATTTTACTTTTGAAGGGATGCTAAAACCACCTGCTTCATTTGGGCCTCGACCTGGACCAAGGCCCAATCGACCATCCCCTTCATCTCGGCCCCAAGTATAAAGTTCACCTATTGATATCAAGTAAAAATTTGAACTCCAGGTTAAAGGAAAAGACAGCACTAATTTCTAATTCACATCCAAATTTTATTGAGTAAGAGAAAAGGAAATAATTAGAGCAGTAAGTACTTTACAACATACTCCCTCAATAAGCAATTAGCCTTCAAAACTGAGTAATAAGAATTAGGCAATGTGATCTGAAAAAAGGCTGCCGTACTATAAGAAAAAAAATCCGTAGACACAAATTCCCATGCTAAATACTATTAATCTTCATTGGAGCGCTTTGATGGTAGTCGTGACCAACAGGCAACAACTATCAACTATCGGTTTGTTGGTAAGGTGAGAGCTTCATCCCAGTTTCTAGTGCACCTCCCATATACGCACCACCGCAAAAGAGGGAGGGAAATGCCTCAAGCACAAAAACTCTAACATCCTTTCCAGAATGGGTTGTCGAATGATGAGATCCGAAGTATGAGTTAAAAGCATCAAATTTTGTGTGAATCTGGATATTCTCTTCAAAATTTTTAAGTAAAACTTACATATTTCATTTAGTGAACTATATAAAAAGAATTAATTTCAATTTTATGCATTAATCAGAAAAGTTCAAAAATTATAGTCAAAGGAAGAAAATTACTGTCCAAATAGTGACAACTAATAGTATCATACAAAATGGAGCAAAGTGTAACGAAGAACCATCCATCCTCTACATTCATATCGTAACAAACTCCTTTAAAAAAAAGCTTTATTTCAATCAATAAAGCAATGCATCTCAACAACCTAGGCATGCATTAGGTGGGATACCCAAAGCACAAATCATCGAACACAAAATACCATTGGCTACTTTGCATCCATAAGTATAAGATTTAGAGGTGGCAAAATGGTTAAAAATTTATGGTTTCCGCCTGACCCAACCCATTTTAAAATGGTTGGATATGCGATCATTTCAAAAGTGGGTAACATATGCATCAACCCATATTATCCATCATAAATTATGGAATGGGTAGTCTGCTGCTCATGATTCAGCTCACAACTGGCATTTTTACACCCTCTTTCCTAGTAATTTGCACACAAACGAAAAAGAAAAGTAAACTAAGGGTATAATTTTGTGTTTTTTTAATGAGATAATCACGTCATTCAAAACTGGGCAAGTAGTACGCTTTTATTTGTAAGATTTCAAATCCCCCATTCCAAGGAAGCTTACCAGTAAATATTCTTGGAAGAACTTGATAGTATACAAAAAATTAATTTACCCTGACATTATATAAACTCTTAAAGTTATACGAGTAAGCCCTCCCTTTCATGTTTTCAATTGTATTTGTTTATTTGAATTTATTGTAATTTGAGAGTACTTATTTCTTCTACACCAATGTTTCCCTTTTTCTTGATTGATAAAAACTAAGATTTAATTTGCTACATTTTTTATATTTTGAATAAATTTATTTATTTCATTCTCTTAGTCAAATCCCCCACTTTGTGGGATTACATTAGGTATGCTGTAGTATTCTCCTAGTCAAATCTGGTTAAAAGAAGCACCAACATTTGAGATATTGATTTATTTGAAAACATACTTTTTGATAGGTACTGAAAACAATTATTCTCCATGAAGAATCTCAACGAAAAGTACCTAAAATTAAATCGAAACAAAAGCTAAGAACCATAATTGATGGAAGAAATGAAAGGGAAAAAAGGAAAGATAAGAAAGAGAAGAAGGCAGATTGAAAGAAAAAAAGCACACATCTTATTTAAGAAGCAATGGATAATATGGATATTCATATAATCCATTGGTTAACCCATTTTTATCCGTATCAAGTACGGGCGGGTCGGATAATTTATCCATTTTCACCTAATCCATTTTCGACCCGACATGAGCCTCTAATAAGATGTAAGGCCTTCTATACAACTATCTTCTCTTCCTTCTATTCAAAGAAGAACTGTTCCTTTCCAAACTATTACTCCCACATCTCCCTTTTTATTTTTGGGAGGGAAGGGGTAGGTTTTGACGCTTGGGTGAAGGGAAAATCAGGCAGTAAACAAAATTTACATTCCTTGTTCCAAGGTACCATAGATAGTGTTAGCAGAATATGTCACGTATATGCAACATAAAGCATAATATGTCATGTATTGGCAATATAAAACATAAAATGTCATGTATTAGCAATATAAAGCATAATAGCCGTAAGTTCCTCGAATGGAAGCTTTACTTCTCTTTCAGCTCTTTTCTACAGAAACCCTATGGGGATACTATCCATGAAACATTAATTTTTCCCCTTTTGCTTCAATTTCTATCTCTATTGGATAAAAGGTTAACGTACAAGTATAGCATAATCATTTAATAAATGCATCAAAAAAGGGTAATAAATCCTCTCTTTTTGTTCTCTTCTTGGGTGGCTGGTGGCAGATATCAGTGACACAGTTGCTCCTAGTTTGAACAAAAGTGTGCATAAAGAAAAAGAAATGGAGAAATATAAACCGATTGTGGCAACTATTATGGACGTATTTCAGCATCTTTTCATTCTCAGAAGCCCTTTCAAGGAAGTTAACCGCAAGTTACTTGGTGATGTCCCCAGAGCAAGGTTCAACAGTAAAGGAAGTACAGTCAGTCTGTGTGATTACGTGTTTGAATCTTGGCTGGTGATCCAAGTCTAGTATTTAAGTAGAGGTGAGAACATTATCCACCGAGTGTCATGTTGGGAAGCGAATTTCTAGGTTACTAGAAAAATTATACTCCCCTCGCCCATTTTATGTGGTGGTGTTTGACTAGGTAGGATTTTATGAATGAAAAACTTTTGAAAAATGCGGTCTAAAACAAGTCATAGACATTTGTATGACTATAAATTATCTCATATTAAGAGTAAAATGGGAAGTTTAAAGTTAAATTATTTCTAAATATAGAAAGACGTCATTTTTTTGGAGACTAAAAAGGAAAGTGTGCCACATAAAATGAGATAGAAGGAGCATTACTCTAGGATGGATGGGATGATAAATTTTCCAATTTACTACCACCACATTTCATGGGCAAGCTTTCCTTCTGAAAGGTCCAGTATAAAGCTTCATCTAGAAGAATTGTTTGCCAATTGGAGCTTTTTCTACCTAGGAAAAGAAAGAACTAGCATCTGGATAACTCCAGATTTATCGAGTAAGAGGGAGTTCAAAATGAAAGAAGTAACTTTATTGCCAAATCAGTAATCCAATTATAACTACTAATGATGAATCAGCTAATATAAGTTAAATACTTAAATCAAAACAATCCAAAAGATATAGCTGTCGATCATAAAGAAAAGCAGATATCCACATTTTCTCTAGCTGGTGAAGTGCGAAACCTGTTTGAATATCCTACCTGATTTTGTTATAGCAGCTGTATGTGTTCCACTGGTTCCAACGTGGCATATTTCTGCATCCCAGGAGCCCTGAACTAATCTAGGGACCAGCTCTCTATGATAAACTCTATGACCAAGAGCACCAAAGCCACCATAACCCCTGAAAACTTCATTTTTTCCATAAAAGAATCAAGTTACAATGAACAAAACTACTGATTCTGATTTCACCAGCTTGTTCAAACTATTCACTATCAGCAATTAAATTTCATCTCTCTTTCCCTAAAGGAATTAGAATACTTCTATGTCAAACTCTTCAATAGAAAATGCATGACTCCACTGTTGATTCATCTTACAGCCTTATTTGCTAGCAGAAAGACAATGTGTACTGCCTTACCAAAAGGGGGTGATGATGTCTACAGAGCCTATCAGAAAGGAGTGATGATATCTATATACAAAATGAAACTGCAGAAAGTTTACGTTTTCTCTTGTGCAGCCATTATATGTGTTCATGCATCTCAGATTCACCATAACAAATGATCATTGCTAAAAATAGAGACTAGACATGGATTTTTTGGTTCAACATCATAACTACCTCGATCTTTTCTACACATCCCTTTCTAGTTACAAAGTAAAACTAAGTGAACGCCATACCATCTGGACAAGATAGGGATTTCTTATTCAGCCCCCATACTACTTCAAACTTTAGTACCTCCAGATTTTTTCGTTTGCCTAGCAAAACTAAATGCAGGTCATGCCGGAAAGAGATTACTACACAAGAAAACCTTGTAAACCATAGACATTAGGCATTCTCCATGCTCCAGTTCGAAACAACAATAGATAATCAGAAACCGATATGTGTTCATAAATCTTTCCTTTTTTATCTTAAGTCCACAATTACACAAATCTAAAGGTATGTCTTTAGACTACAGGTCAAAACAAATTATCTGAAGTGCTTAAATACACAAATTCACATTTTTATCTTGAGCAACCATTCTGTGTGTTCATTCATTTTAAGTTCACAATAACAATGATAAGCAACAACTGTCATGACAAAGAGATTGTAGACTGGATAGAGATATTTAGGTTCAGCATACAGATGATTCAAACACTATTATATTTACCTCAGAAAACTATGTAGACACACTATCAAGAGAAACTATACAACTACACAAAGAAAATCTTATACTCTTCTGTTTACAACAGCTATAGTGATGAAGAAAGTTTACATTCTCTTCTGAGGCATACATATGTGTCCATTCATCTTAAATTCACAATTTTAATAACAAGCCACAAGGGACTGTTGTCAAAATAAGAGACTAGAAATGGATTTTTTGGTTCAGCATCAAAATTACTTCAATCTTTCTCTTTATTCCTTTCTAGTTACCGAGAAAAACCAAGTGAAGGCACTATATAGACTAGACAGGTATTCTTTTGGTCAGGACCCAAATTATTTCAACCTTTAGTACCTCCACATTTCATGCTATTGCCGAGCAAAAGTACGTGAAGACCATACAAAAAAGTTACTGGCAAGGAACTTGGTAACCATAGGCATTAAGATCTTTTCATTCTCCATGTAGAACAACAATGAGCAAAAGAGAGTATCACGGGAGAAACGTTAACTTCTCTTCACTTCTATAGTAAGGAAACGCAAACAAAATGCAAAATTCAAGGTTGGAATAGGTACTGACCAAGTGAAGACCTGCCCAAGAGAGTCAAGAGCGACGGAATGAAGCCCACCAAGAGCAACGCTTCGAACCGAGTCCAAATGAGTATTCAAAGTAGGAACAAAAACAGGATTCTCGTGGCCAAACCCAAGACGACCCCCATCACCTTTTCCCCAAATCCATAGATTCCCATCAACCAATAAAGCTGAATGGAAAAGCCCACAAGAAATTCCTATATCTACATCCACCTTTCCGTCATTAGATGAAGATGGGAGCAGCGGAGGAGCAGAAGGAAGACGACCGGGAATAGGAGAAGACAATCGGAAAGTGGGAGACAAAGAAAAAGAAGCAACAGGAGATGGGTATATCCGAATTTCTTCAATACCGCCACCCAATTGGCCTGAGGCACCACGTCCCCAGGAATATAGTTGGAGAGTGACTGAGTCGGTGGATTTAGATTCCCAAAGAAGAGGAACTTTGGATGAAGAAGAAAGGTGACGCCGCCACAGGCAAGTGGGAAGAGCACGACGAGTGCGGTAATAGAATGCCATCAACGTCTGGCTCGTCGTCGGAGTAGTGGTTGCTCAGCTTCTCTACTTTTCACTCCCTTCTCTTTCTACATATTTGAAACTTTGCACCCTCACTTTCTGTTTCCTAAACTCGTACAGTACGATAATTGATTTACTTATTTGGTTCTTCAATATTGTTTCTTTTTAGTTGTTAATAATTATGCTATTTTTAAAATTTAAAAAACTATCGGTTATATTTTTCAACTCTATTTTTAGTATTTAAATTATTTTAAAATATGAAAAAATTAATTATTATATATTTTTAAAAAGTACTTATCAATTAATAGGGTTATATTAGTCAAATTGCAACTCCTATTTATTCTTTCGTAAAAGAAT